>JAJIBD010027368.1:0-93744 GCA_021461705.1 Cryptotis parvus
TATTTGTGCAATAACTGAAAAACTGTAGCCTTAGAAAACTGGAAGCTAGCAGATAAAGTTTTTTCAGACAATGTTTTCTTATACTTTGTAGCAAAAAATAAAACCCTTACACTGTGTACTGGAGAGACAATATGTCTATTTTCCAAGGCCATTTGTTCACAAAAATCCTTGAAAATATAGTATGGAATAAAGACAGTGCCTCTTCTTGCAAGCTTAACAAAATATAAAGAGATTTCATAGAGAATGTTTCGATAGGAAAAATAAATGACTGAAGGAAGGAAAATGATAAAATTAAAAGTTTAGTGATAGCGAAAAGTTAACAGTGTCAACTGCTGCTTTGATAGCCTTTATGTGACTTATTTCAGGTTACAGATGCATGATTAACCAGAAATAAATTAGTTTTCAGAGTGCAACATTTTTTGGCCATTGTCTCCTCTGTCCATGTTTCCTGTGACCTCTTGGACCAATGGTTAGCCCCTTAGTTTGGTGCTGTGGCTCCCAATTTTACAGGATTATCACCTTGACTTTCTTGGACAAAGAGGAGTCCAGGGCAAAGAGGATTCATGGGTATGCGCTGTTTTAGAATCATTTCTGTATTCTGAAGGAGTGATCTACATGAGAATAAGAAATAGAGAATAATAAGGGGAAATAAAAAAACTATGAGAAAAACTAAAAATGATTAACAACTGTTAAATACTTACTATATTTATCTCTCATCAAGTAACCTTGAACTTACTAACTTATTACTCCTCACTATCTGGAGGGAGGTACTGTTATCTCCACACTATTAATGAGAAAACTAAGCCACGCAAGTTAATTCATTATCTGCAAAGGTAAGTACATTGTAGTTCTACTATGAGAATTGAATGAAGATGAATCCAGAAGAGAGAGAAGTTCTCATCTCATAGCACCATTTTTTTTTCTCTACATATGAGATAACTAGTTGAGGGGTTGAAAGATAGAACAGGAGTTAAGGTGGTTGTCTTGCATGAGGTAGATTTCAGTTCACTCCCATCACAGCCATTGGTCTCCCTAAGTACCAGCAGAAGAGATCTTAAGCACAAATTGAGGTGTATACCCTGAGTAGCACCAGGTGTGGCCCCCAAACAGATAAAAAACAATAAAAAATAGAAGCTTGAAATGAAGTATTCTTTCAGAGATTAGACAATTTACCAGATATAGGTAGTATGACTATTTGTAAATGAAGGGAGTGAGTTAAAATAAATGCAAAAATATACCTGCATATATATTATGCCCATCAGCTCAAATAATAATTCAGTACAGAAGTTATACTTGAAGAATTAATGCTCAAATACTCTTTCTGTTAACTGGGTTTTTCATTCACTGGCATGAATGAAAGAGAAAGGAAGAGCAATGTTTACTTATGCACTATTTTTGATCACTTGATCACTTGATCACTGACATCCTGTTATTCATCGATTTACTTGAGCGGGCGCCAGTAATATTTACATTTGACCCTATCACATGCCAGTATAGCCCAATGCCGTCTGGTTGCTTCAGGAATACAAAGAGCTTCAAACTGTTCATTCAAGATCTTGACGAAAAAGTTTGACCATCTTGTAGGTGGGTGGCCACATGATCTTTTGACATCCCGTGGGATCCAGTCAGCAATGGCTCTAGTTCAGCGGTCGTCTCCAAACCACATTACATGTCCAGCCCACCTGATTTTCGATGCCTTGGCAAATGAGACAGGGTCCCTGACTCTGGAAGAGCAATGGAGGTCGGAGCTCGGATTCCTTCTTTCACTTGAGTGAGCCTGATATTCCAAGCATAGTTCTTTCGATTCCTCTTTGGGAGACCCGAATAGCATTCTCATCCTGCTTTTGTAAAGCCCAGGTCTCTGAGGCGTATGTCAATGCAGGGAGAATGGTGGAGTTGAAGAGTTGTGCCCGGAGCTGGAGGATCTTTGTCTTTTTAAGATATTTCTTCGATGCTTTTGAAGGCATTCCATGCTGCTCTCTTCCTTCTGCGCAGCTCAGATTTTAGGTCATTCATCATGTTGACTTCTCGACCTAGGTACACATAACTGCTGCATTCAGAGATGTTTGTTCCATTGAGAGTGAATGGGGCCTCTGGAATTAGTTCATTTTTCATGAACATAGTTTTGTTGAGATTCAGCTTTAGACCTCTTTCCACATTCTCGATCTAAGTCAGTCAGCATTTGTGCCATTTGGCTAATGTTTGGTGTATTAGAATGATGTCATCAGCAAAGTGGAGGTGGTGTAGTTGCCCACTGTCTATTTTCACGCCCACTCCTTTCCATTCTAATTGTCACATTATGTTCTCAAGGTGGTGCTGAGAGTTTTGATGAAATGGTATCACCCAGTTGATACCATGGCTCTACACTCAGGAAATACTCCTGGCAGTGCTCGAAGCCCGCTTTTGACATTGATGATCACCTCTTTGTAGAATAGTGAGATTCTGGTGTTGAATCCGTAATACAACTCATGAAGCATCTTGATGTATTGGGTTTGAATGCCCTGCTTGGCTGGGGCTTCGATGACCGCTTCAGTCTCCACAGAATCAAAGGCTTTCTTTAAATCAATGAACGTGAGATACAGTGGCATCCAGAACTCCCTACAAACTTCACTGAGCTTGGTTACTGTGTGGATATAGTCTACTTCATGCAACGGGGAGAAAAGACTGCAAAGTTTAAAAAAGAGAACTCCCAGAACGAACAGCAACTGGGAACTCTTTGGCACCACTGCGGCAACCTGGGGAGATACCACATTGATGACATGCGTTAATGACAAATTCAACCAACTGGTTCAGCACCTCCATAATTGTGTGAAGAATGCCAAGAGAGAAAAAACACAAAAGCATGCCTGGCTTCAAAAACTCTCGAGCTCATTTGCCAAGGTGGCAAGATGCGAGCCTCAGGTAACCAAATGCTCACATCCAAGCTGGCAAAACAGTGCAGAGAAGTGATGAACGAAGACCTCAAAGACAGAAAAGCAGAAATACTGGAAGATGCAGCAGAAACCGGGAAAAACATTTGCACCACCCACCTGTCCTTCGCCAAGTATAAGATCAAGATGACTGCCCTACAATGTCCTGATGGATCTAGCACATCTTCCAGAAAGGCAATGGAGAAGATTATCCATGACTTCTACTCAGATCTCTTTGACAGGCAAGTCCACCTGCCACATACCAAATTCCACAGGATGGATATGTTGTTCCCAACGTTCTGCCTTCTGAAATCCAACATGCCATTTCGTACTTAAAGAAAGGAAGAGCACCAGGCCCAGGCAAAGTCAGACCTAAACACCTGAAGAATTTGCCTTCAGTACTTATCAATACACTGGCTCGGCTCTTCACACGCTATCTAATACAAAGTGCCCTCCCATTGGAAAACCAGCAAGACAGTTCTACTGTTCAAGAAGGGAGACATCCACAACATTGACAACTATCGCCCCATCTGCCTGTTGCCTGTCATCTACAAGCTCTTCACTCGAGTCATCCTGAACAGGATTGGCAGAATATTAGATGAAGGGCAATCATGAGAGCAATCTGGCTTCCAAAAAGGATTCAGCATGCACTATTTTTCTTAAAATATTTAATTATTTGATCACATGATATCCCATTATTAGTCGATTGCTCGAGCAGGCTCCAGTAATGTTTCTATTTGACCCTGTCACGTGCCAGTGTAGCCCAATGGCATCTGCTTGCTTCAAGAATAATAATAACCTCAAACAATCTGTTCAGGATCTTGACGAAGAAGTCTGATTATCTTGTAGTTGTTGGCCACCTGATTTTTTGACATCCCGTGGGATCCAGTCAGTAATGGCTCTAGTTCAGCGGTCTTCTCCAAATCGCATTACATGTCCAGCCTATCTGATTTTTGATACCTTGGCAAATGAGATAGCGTCCCTGACTCTGGATCATTGACGGAGGTCAGGCTCTGGATTCCTTCTCTCACGTGACAGAGGCATGATATTTTAAGCATAGCTTTTTCGATTCCTCTTTGGAAGACACGAAAAGTGTTCTCATCCTGCTTTTGTAGGGCCCAGGTCTTTGAGGCATATATGTTAATGCAGGGAGAATGGTGCAGGCAAAGAGATGTGCCCGGAGCAGGAGGTTCTTTGTCCTCCTGCTATTTCTTTAATTCTCTTGAAGGTGATTCACACCTCTCTCTTCCTTCTGTTTATGTTCAGTTCAGGTTTTATGTTGTTCATCATGTTGTGTTCTCAACCTAGGTACACATAACTGCTGCATTCAGAGATGTTTGTTCCATTGAGAGTGAATTTGGGCTACTGGAATTCATTTTTCATGAACATTGTTTTGTTGAGATTCAGCTGTCAACTATCTTTCCACATTCTCAGTCTAAGTCAGCCAGTACTTGTGCCACTGTCTAATGTTTGGTGTTACTAGAATTATGTCATCAACGAAGCAGAGGTGGTGTAGTTGCCGACCGACTATCTTCAATCCCATTCATTTCCATTCTTATTGTGGCATGACATTCTCAAGGGAAGTGCTAAAAAGTTTCATTGAAATGGTATCACCCTGCCAAACCCTCTTTTGACATCAAAGATTACTTCATTGTAGAATGGTGAGATCCTGATAGTGAATCCATAATTCAGCTAGGAAGAATCTTGATCTATTGGGTTTGAACACCCTGTTTGGATAGAGCTTCAGTGACCTCTTTGGTCTCAACAGAATCAAAGGCTTTCTTTTAATCAATGGACGTGAGATATAGCAGCATCTTTAACTCCCTATACACTTCAATGAGCTTGGTTACCATGTGGGTATAATTGATTGTGCTGAATCCTTTTCAGAAGCCAGCTTGCTGGCATGGTTGTCTTCATCTAATGTTCTGTCAATCCTGTTTAGGATGACTCGAGTGAACAGCTAGTAGATGATGTACAACAAGCAGATGGAGCGATAGTTGCCAATGCCATGAATGTATCCCCTCTGGAGCAGTAGAACTGTCCTGCTGGTGATGGCACCTTGCATTCAGACAGGTAGCATGTAAAGAGCCGAGCCAGTGTATTGATGAGTACTGATGGCAGATTCTTCAGGTGTTCGTGGTCTGACTTTGTCTGTGCCAGGTTCTTTTGCTTCTTTACTAACGAAATATTATGTCAGATTTAGAAGGGAGAACATTGGGTATGACATATCCATCCTGCAGAATTTGGTATGTGGGCAGGTGGACGTGGTTATCAAAGATTAGAGTAGAATTCATGGATAATCTTCTCCATTGCCTTTCTGGAATATGTGATCGATCGATCCATCAGGGCGTCAGAGGGCAATCATCTTGGTCTTATAGTTGTCAAAGGACAGGCGGGCATTGCCAATGTTTTTCCTGGCTTTTGAAGAATTGACCAATATTGCTGCCCTTCTCTCTGTTTGATCTTTTTATCGCTTCTTTGAACTGTTTTTTGGGGCTTGGATGTTAGCATATGTTTGCCTGAAGCTCGTGCCTTGCCACTTGGCGAATGAGCTCAAGAGTTTTTTGAAGATAGGCGCCCTTTTGTGGCTTTCTTGGCATCTTTCGCACATAGAGGTGCTGTACCAGTTGTTATATTCTTTATTGATGTTGTCAATGATGGTATCCTTTGATGTTGCCATAATGGTTCCAAAGAATTGCCATTCAGTGGTCATTCTGTGAGCTCTCTTCTTAAACTTTGCAGCCTTTTCTCCACCTTTTCTGTGATGTAGGATTTTGCAGGAAGAGACAGTGGTCTGATACTATTTGGAAATCTGATACTGTTTGGATAACAGCAACATTGGTCAGGCAAAACCTGATTACTTATTTAAATATTTAAAAATCTTTAATAAATTGATTTTATTTTATTAAAAATAAAATTGATTCAGGTGAAAAATTGAGATAAGTTTTAATTGTGTAGGGATAAAAGTGTTGAGTGAAAGTGTGTTTCTAATTTCTAGGAACTGGGCCAGTCACACCTGTGCTCAGGAGCTACTCCTATGTCTCGAAGTAACTATCATCCCAGTGGTTTTTGGTGGACCATATGTGATGCTAGGCATTGAAGGCGAACACCTTAACCACTATACTATTTCTCTTGCCCTGTTGCTCTTATTCAAATAGAAGCAGAAACAATATGGATAAGAAAGGACTTTATGTCCTGAAAATGACTTAGAATAAGAAATCGTGGAGTGAATGGATTGAAAGTACTGATGATGTCAAAGGGTTATTGGAATACATAAACAGAGTAACAGAATTATAAATATTAGAGGTGAGAGAAGTACTTAGAACAGATTTTTAAGGTTGTACTATAAAGGAGGTAAAGATTTTTTGAGAAGGTGTGAGAAGTTAAAAAGTTAAGTATTGGATGGGTCATTGTATGAACAATAAATCAGTAGAATGAAAATGATCATGGTGAACTATTTATTAAAGTGAATAGTAACTGGTCCCAGGAAGGGACTTTCCAGAGGTGTTTGGTAAGTTGATTGCTAAAAAGAAAGAGAAAAGGCTCATAAAATTCTCTTCAAAGGAGTAGATTTTTTTTTTTTTTTTGCTTTTTGTATCACACCCGGCAATGCTCAGGGGGTTTCTCCTGGCTCTGCACTCAGGAATTACTCCTGGCTGTGCTCGAGGGACCATATGGGATGCTGGGGATTGAACCCAGGCCAGCATGGGCCTGCCGCATGTAAGGCAAATGCCGTACCCTCTGGGCTATTACTCCGGCCCCAAAGGGAGTAGATGTTACTGAAAGAGAATTGTTCAGAATCAAAAATGTGTTTAGAAAAGGAATACCTACTTTATACAACCAAAAATAATTCCTTCTCCTATAAAAAGAAGTTCAGTTTACTGAAATTCATGTATTTGTATTAACAGAAAAGGCAAAACAAAGGTATGTTTTTAGAAACTGTGTCAGGTTAAATAGCTTTGGTTCTAGAAGGGAAACAAATTGTCTAACTGTAACACGGATGATATGTATAACAAAATATGAATTATTTCAAAATTTTGGGAATCATTCCTCTAAGAAAAAAATTAAGAGTGCTGGAGATATATTACCATGGCTAAGGAGATGATTGGCTTAAGGTAATATGGCTTAGCAGGATTCTACACCTCACACTACATACAGTCTCCTGAGCACCAACAGGAATTATTCCTAAGCATAGATCTGGGAATAGGCCTTGACACATTAAAGTGTGACCCTAAAACAAGCAGAACCAAACAAAAACAAATAGAAAATAAAGATATGAGAAGTAATTTGATTGATGTGCTTCCACATTCTACACATCTATTGTGAAATTGGCAAAATGAAATGAAATGAGCACATTCAATTTTATGTAACTAATATTTATTTTAAACTTTGTTTCTAAGATTATATTTACACTGGAAATAAAAATAATGAACAATCACACAGTTGGAGTAGCATTTAAATAGTAAGTCATCTAATTAACCAGTTAGATGAAAGTTAAAATGGGAAATTTGAATTTGTTGTTTAATTGCCACATTTCAAGAACACATCTTAGTTGGCTGCATCCTAAAAGACACAGTAACAAGAACACAAAAGTACTCATAGGGATGAGCAGACTTTTATTTCTATTTATTATATACACAAAGGCTACTGAGAACAGTTTTGGAAATTGGGTTAAAGCTAGTTCAGAGATATGAAGCACTTCTGTGTAAAGGTCAATTCTAAACTATCTCCTGGAAAAAAAGACATACTTTCTTAAGGCCTTATGTACTTCAGAATTGCATAGTTTTTAACTAATCAATTTTGGACAAAATACCAGTTCTAATAATAAAGATGCAGAGGAGGGTAAATATGCCTAATTAAGGACTCATTTATTATTTTGTTCATATTCTAGCAACTACCAGGACCTTCCTTACCCAGAGGGGATTTTGATGTTAGAATTTCTTCCTTTGCAGTGTCCTCCTGTAATAAACATATGTACCGCAATAAAAGTATCGCCAATAGTAATAAGATATCAAATACATGACCTGGGAAGGTCTATGAACAACTAGCAGATATTTTCCCCACCTGAGGGCTCACCGCCATCAACTCACTTTATTTTTTACTACTCTTGCCACTGGTCTCTAAAGTCCAGTCTCAGTAGACTCCAGCCAAACTCTTCCCGAGGAATCTCAGCTGTCTCCAGCTTCTCTCTTTACCTGACACCTACTTAGTCTAACTACCCCAATGTTTCTAAAGCTACATCTGCCCTTCTCCCACAATGATATCTGTAATACTTTTTTCTTTTCCATTTCCTACTTTTTTAGGTCACACATGACTATGCTGAGGAATTACTCCTGGTGGTGATTGGGGGACCATATGTGATGCCAGGGATCAAATTTGGGTTGTCCATGTACAAAGCAAACTCTACTCACTATACTATCAATCCAGCCTCACATCTGTAATATTTTTTAATTTAAGTACTTATCCCTTTATACCACTGCAATTTATTATTATCTTCAATTTCCTATAATTTTATCATCACGAAAGCATATATATATATATATGTATTAAGAAGTACTTATAGCCTATAATCTCATTTTAGGCATTATTTAAATGCCTAAAATAATGTCAGAATTTAAATATTTGGTGAATGAATAAATGATGTTGGTGTCAAAAAAATCTACAAGTAAACTTTAAGGCTTCAGAAGGATAATGGAGAACCAAAGCGCTTATTTGCTGAAAGAATAGCACTGTGAAGATACGTCCTTACATATGAATTTAGTTATAGTTCTAAAGTATTTTCAAAACAATAAAAAAGGAAAGTTGTAGTTTGCCTTCCTTTTTATGCAAGGTAGGAATACTCTGAACAGATATGGTCATCAAATTAGTTGTTTACTGTGAAATAGAGATGGCTGGTTTACCACTAGTCAATATTAAAGCAAACCGAGAAAATTTTAGCTGCATCAGTCACAGTATAAGGCATAGAGGGCCTAAGGTATGAGAACATATACACTTTTTTAGAAAAGCATTTTCAAGCTAATTGTATACAATGATTTGTATACTTCAAATGTGTGCTTAGAAAAAAATCTATTTAGCTTTACGTCATATTTATATATATATAAACTGGACTTTATATATAAATATATATAAATATATATATAAACAGGTAAAAAGTTTCCTTTCTTTCAATGTGCCTGGTATTCTTTTTCCAATTAAAGCTGGATGATGAACAAGTCACAGGGTAACTCATTAAAATCATGTTAAGTATTACAGCATTAGCACTTAGAGAATAAACTAACATTTCTCACTTCCTTCTAATTTGTGGTAATGAGTTTTATAGTATATCAATGTGGGCTATTGTGTGTGATAAAAGATTTATCAATGCACTCCAAGAGAAAAAGCAATTCAAGTTTCCCGTCTGATGTCTTTTACCCTACTTCTCATTTAAGATGCCTGCACACCAGATGTTACAATCATGATCTAGAAAACGTTTTATATTTCCTCATTTTAAAATGAAGGATAGAGAAGGAAATTTTCTTTTAAGTAACAGAACAAGAACAAAAAGATCATTTACTTCACTTGTGAGATTATTAAATAGTTTTTGAAACAAGAATTTTTTGTTTATGTTCCTAATTTTACTTGCATGCTTACAGATTTGTGATCAAAAGAGAGATTTTAGCCCTTTCTTTGTGTCTGCCTCACAATGCTAACAGCTACGCTCTAACTACTGTCTCTGGGGCAGTTTGTTGCTTATTACCTTTGCTTTCTAAAATGTTATAGCAATAGTTGGGATTTCTTTGTTTTCCTACCCCAGCATCCTTGGTCCTTGGAACTGGTGCCCTGACATTGATCCTGTCTTCATCACATTTTTAAAATGTTTTAAAGAAATTTATGTCTAGAGTCTTGAAAAAACAAATTATTAAATGATGCCCTGTTTGATCAAGATAATAAGATTTTTTCATAGTCTGGTAATTTGCATATAATTTAAATGGAAGATCTATTATTGAAGCATTTGTGAGTACTGTTTGTTGGGTTTGGTTTTATAAACATTCTAATCATTAAAGAATTTATGTTACAGACATTGTAAACTTTAGAGTTCCTCATTTTCTCATTTGTTCTAATCTCTCAGAGTGGAAACCACCTTTTGAATTCATCTTCAGTTTTCTATTCTTTTCATGCTTAATTCAAATGTCAATTGCTTCATATTATTACAGCAAGTTAATAATCTACCCTTAGAGCTACACTTACTGTTATATGCTTCTCAAATGTCTGTTCTTTAAATGAGTTTCCTATTGCAGTTGAAGCTAATTTTCACAAAGTTGCTGGTTTTTAAAAGTGCAGGTTTATTGTCTTCTGTAGGTCAGAAATTTGACTTGGGTCTGCTGTGCTGAAGGCAAGGACAGTTCTGTGTAGAGTCCCTAGAGTGCCCTTTTATCTTCCTCTCTTCTTGACGACCCATCTACTTTCCTAGGCTAATAGCCTCTTCCCTTCTCTTCAGTGACGGCATGTTTCGTATCTGGACATTTTCCTCACTGAGGCCTCCTTTGCCTCTTCCATTTTAAGGATGCTTGTGACCATCCTGATCCCATTTGGAGAATCCTTGAGTATCTTTGCTTTTACAGTAAGATGATGCTGACCCTCATTCTGTTTATAATCTTAGTCCCCCTTGCCCATGTAGTGCGACCTCAGGCTATGGGATTATAATATGGGCACTATTCCAAACAGAATATTCCAAACTCCGCATGGCAGAGCCTGGCAAGCTGTCCAATGTATATTTGATATGCCAAAACCAGTAACAAAAATGTTTATTGGAAATGAACTGGCGCACACTTGAGCAAATCGATGAATAACTGGATTCAAGTGATCAAGTTATAAACTATTTTCAATAATGGCACCAGCTTTCATTGGAACTCTGTAAAAATAATACCCATGACATCTGCCCAGTTGATGGCAGTTGCCATTCTTATCATTGCCATCCTTGTCATTGTCATCGTCATCAGAATCACCAACAGCATAAAGGAAACTCTCGGCAGGAGGAAAGGCTATTTTATGAGTCCTTGGACAACTTCTGTAATCTGGAAGATAAAAGGGGTAAGTGAACGTCCTGTCTCCCCTCCCCCTCCCGAATCCCAACCGCCCGGGCCTCTATATGTCATCTCCTTCCTCTGTATATCTCCCTCTCAGCAACCCCTCCTGCTGTTCGCGGAATGCAGTGTACCAAAAACATCATTGTTTCACCACCCTAGTGGCCCGCGCCAAGCGCGCACGACCTGGACTCGAACCGGCTTTGCTGGTCCTCTGGTCGTGGGACATTTTCCCGGGAGATGGGTTCGGGTGGAGGGTGCATCTTGGAACCCTGTGGAGCCAGGACTCCACATGAGCATCCCTTCAATTAAAAAAAAAAAAAGGAAAAAGGTGGAAAAAAAATAAATAAATAAATATCTGCAGGGCTAGCCACAAGTGTAAAAGAAGAGGGAGAGATGCAGAGATAGAGAGAAAGAGAGGAAGCAGGGCTACCTGCTATTAAGGCACCTGGGGGTGAGTTGGAGGGTGGAGTACATTGGTGGTGGAAATGGGGTACTGGTGGAGGATGGGTGCTGGAATACTGTATTACCAAGAACCAATTGCACCTTTGTAATTGTATGTCTCACGGTGGTATAATAAAGAATAAAAAATTTAAAAAAAAAAGGAGTAAGTGAACAATTGGAATTGCTCTGT
Organism: Cryptotis parvus; assembly: GCA_021461705.1. Classification (NCBI taxonomy): domain Eukaryota; kingdom Metazoa; phylum Chordata; class Mammalia; order Eulipotyphla; family Soricidae; genus Cryptotis; species Cryptotis parvus. The sequence continues at coordinate 11,607 of JAJIBD010027368.1, forward strand.
GACTTTGGCATTACTATCCAGACTCTGAGTTCTTGTCGATAAATATTGTTAGCTCCTAAGGGTTAGGCAATTGCAACATGACATTACATTTCTGGGACCAGAGAGTGAGTACAGGGGGCAAAGCGTGGCTACACGTTTTGCATGTAGCCAACCAGGGTTTGAGCCCTTGTACCCCATAAGGTCCTGGAGCTCACTAGGAGTGATCCCTGATTAAGGAAACAAGAGTAAGCCTGAGCAGCAAAAAAAAAGGAAAAAGAAACAAAAGTTTTACTTCTGGTTGATGGCATCCCATTTTATGACTGAAAGCCAGGAATCTGCAGTTATCCTGTTTGAACATTCCTTTGTTGTATGTGCTTGACCTTCCATACTTCAGGAAGATGACCATGGCCTGTTGTCTGAGTTAGTGCTTCATGGTTCTCATCAGGGGGAGGCGATGGGAAAGGGGAGACTCACCAGGGGTTGCTCGGAACTTTGGGCACACTCACAGGAGTGCTTCCTGATCTTTGGCCCTGAGATGAAGATTAAATGGCAGCTGGGCTGGTTGCGAGGAGGAGGGCACAGGTGTCTCTTATACTTACTGCCACTGCAAGCCATGACACTACTGCCAGCATGTCACACATGTGCCCTTCTTCATTAGACATATTCATTAGACACTTATCTCACAAAAATGTTGCCAAGTTATAGGGCCGCAATTCTTCTCTCACTTTCCAACTGGCGCAGTTCTCCCATTTTTATATCCTGTTTTCCATTTCACTAGCCTACTGGGAGAGAGAGAGTCAAACATGAATGCTTATACTGATGCTACAGAAAATCAACTTTTACCCTTGAAATCCATTTTTCTTGTCAAGTTCATCTTACACTCAAGAGGCTTTACGCTTTACAAACCACAAATCAAAATCTCTTCTAGTGCCTTCACATTATAACAACCCTATAAATGTGAACTTTTTCCATATTTTAGGGTTCTAAATCTTATTTCTATGGTTTTAGAATCTATTTAAGACCCAACAATCTCTAAAAATACTTGGCTCAATTAACCTGAGCTGTCATATCATTACTCTATTATAAAACCAATTAAAAGAAAGGTTGTTTTTCCTATTGAATTTCTTGTGTATTTAACTATAGTCCAATCTTCCCCCATAAAGCTGTTCAGCTTCAAAAGGTAGCTAGGTACAGTGGAAATGGAGTCCCTGGATAAGAATGTAACAATATAAAAGCCATAAAAATACTTTCAAGAAGATCTTCCAGTTGAAATTAAACAGATGTTGGTTATGTTTTCTGTTTTAAGCACTGTCAGTGTTTAGCTTTTTGTTTAACTTTTTACTACCTACCTAAGCATGAAATAATCAGACTTCAAACTTTCAACCTTAAATCACCAGATATAATTGTTTTGTGATGTGGAATTTTTCTTTTTAGATCACACATTGGTTTATAAGTTTCAACCAATTTTCACATCTTTGTTCTCCTTTTATGAATTTTCCACATAAAGCTAAAAGACTCTGAAATGAACCTTATTGCCAATTCCTTGTTAAAATCAATTACGTTTAGAATATCTGAAACATCACAAAGTCATTTACAATTACAAATAGAAAAAGCTTATGGAATACCTAAGTAGGTTCCTATTGTGGCTATGACAATGGATGGAAAGAATTTCTTGGAATTACTTTTAAAAAGTGGGGAAAAGTTACGTTATAATGTTTCCGAAGAAGATGGGTTTTTATATAGAAACAGAGTAGTCATCAATTAAGAATTGAATACTTTCAGGGGGATTATTTCAACTAACAATACAAAAAATAATTTTTCTTCCTATCTGCTAATGAAGATTTCAAATTCTAGAATCGCTCATTTACTTATGTGTCCTGTGAACTGATAATTTTCTCTTTCTCCCTTCCTTCTTTTAGCCTGCAAATGAATATAATCCAGAAGAGAGAATAGTTTTTAGCAAGGCTTTAAACACAGTGAATAAAAACATACTGAATTGGATTATTTAATGAATCTCTCTAAAAGCACTCCTAAGAGAGTTGAAATGTTAAGTCTATCATTGTGGTTACCAAAATCCACTGAGCATAAAAATCATCTTAGCTGCTTGATAAAAGGAACATATCCTTTGAAATTTTGTTGCAGGTAATTCTTGGGCTGCACTGTTTGAATTCAGCCTGAACCACTCAGTATGAATTTGTTTATGTATTTTTTTTCTCTGAGAAAAGCTGACAGTTCCAAGATGAAATTAAAAAAAAAACTGGTCTGGTGAAGAGACAAGTTTAATCGTGGCCTCTTCCCCTCCCCCAATCATTTAGGGATTTGGCTAAGAGAGTGAATTTTGGAATGCATATTAAATCAGCTTTTTTTTTTTTTGCTCTGCAACTAAGTGGAAGAAAACCAACATATAGCTTTAGTAAAGATGCCTTCTCTCCATACATAACCTCACACTTAAGGGTTCAATAAGTTTTTGGTTTCCCTTCCTCTGATCCATCATTTTTTTCCTCCCAAATCCATGCTGCTGTCATTGTCTATACATATGGTCTTAGTTTTTCATAGCTCCTTGATTATCTTCTTAATCTGCCCTCACCCCCTAATCCTCTCTCAAACTGGTGATAATCTTCTTTTAAGAAAGCATTTGTCTTGAATTGGTTTAGCTGCTGGGATTCCTTCTAAACATTAACAATACTTTCAGAACACAATGCAAATGTCTAGGGGTTGCTTGTTGCTTGACATGCAGCCAAACTAAACGCTGCCAACAACTTTGGACAGAACTCACTCTTCCTTCACCACAGACTGGCTTGCTGCCAATTCTTAGCCGGGCGCACCAAACATGCATCAGAGATAGCTGACTCATGCCTACTTATCCTAGACTTGTAATTTAGTCTATAAATGAAAAATTATGAATGTATAAAATTTTAAGTATTTGTGAAATTAAGGAAATCTCTGCACAAGTAAAATTTATAACTTAAGAAATTCTCAAATCTTTATAGTAATCTGCAATCAAAAGCTAAGAAATTCTGTATCATCCAGAAAAATGTGCGACCAATTGAAATATTAACTTGTACTGTGAGCCCATAAGATTATTTCTTATGCTTTTCTAATTGATCCACATTTTATGGTCCAAGTATTTACTAATTTAATTTTGTGAGAAAGAATTTTTATAATTTTTGATAAATACATAAAAAGCACAAATTATTTATTTTAAGGATTTGCAGGCTCTATATTATGTAGCTGCTCATATGTAACTGGACCTGATTTTCAGCCAGGCTGAATACTGACAGTATTGCAAACACAGAGAGTAACTTGTAATAATAATTTCTCTCAGAGCCAATGACAGAGTGGTTTTGTGAATGACTGTCCATCATCCTCTCAGCATACATCATTAATGAAGTCTAAAAAAACTCCATCATTTATCAAATTGTTACTGAAATGCAGATAGGTGGTGGTGGTCAGGGAATGCGCCCTAGCAATAAGTTCTCGAGAAGTATCAAACCACAATGTTAATTAAACAAGTTAAGCTATCACTAAACCTGAGGCAACCAAAAAGCATTGTGACTGGGCACACTTTGTGGGCATGGAAGCTGAGGCCTGATGAGACTTTAATTCCACCAGTGCCTGCCCTGGAGTAGCTTGAACTCCCCCAGGAGAGGAGAAATTTCAGCAGAAATAAAAGGTGATGGTAAGGACAAAAGACTCGCAGACATGGGGCAGAGCTGCTACTGGCTCTCCCTGTGACCAGCCGCTCACGAGGCGCCCGGGAGGGATGGTGGGTTCTAGCCCTGAGCCACCACCCCAGCAGAGCGTCGCAACAAGCCAGACGACCCCCCACTCCATGAGGGCCTCCATTTTCCACATCGGACTTCTCTCTCGTCAGACCTCCACCCAGCAGACCAGCCTATCAGCGCGGGCTTGCGCAGCATAGCGGCCGTGCGGTTCATAAATAAATGCTGGACTTAGAGATGCCTACAAGAATATGCTACTTGCACGGCAGAGCCTGCAATACTACCCGTGTTGTATTTGATATATATGCCAAATACCAGTAACAATTATAAACCTCATTCCGGAATGGAATGAGGCTCTTTGTTCCTAAAGCAAGCAGATGCCTTGGGCTCTACTAGCATGAGACAGGACATATGGAGATGTTACTGGGGCCCGCTTGAGCAAATCGATGATGAACGGGAAGACAGTGATACAGTGAAGGACAAAACACAAAAACACCAGAAGTGCTAAAGGCTTCCTCTGTGAAATACCTTGAATAGCTCATGTCTACAGAAAACTCCATGTAAAACATTTTGAAGGATAGTTATATATGACTCCATCCTGAAAACAATTCGTGGCTCTTTCCTCTGGAGACTCCTGAGTTCTCTCCTAAATGTGTTTCTCCCTCTCACTCTCTTTCCTTCCCCATAATTCAAATTAAAACTGTTTTACTTAGTTATTTCATCTCTGCCCAAAATTCTTTTCTGTGCGAAAAGGTTTCTGGAGAACCCTGCTAGAAACGAGGGCTAACTTTCCTTTTTGCAAAGGTTCCTCTCTCCTACCTTGTTCTGACCCCAATGCTTTGGGTAGCAGGGATCGTTTCCCACACTGGCAAAACTAGTGTGACTCAGGTGCAGTTTGGTGACAAGTGCTTGGAGCTGGTGAGACTTAAGATACGTACCATGAAGGTGCACAGAGCAGACAATCATCAAACCTCAATTCCCCGGCACTTCCCTGAGTGACTAAGGTATAGAGACAAAAGTGGTGAACACCATTCTCAAGGATCACACCTTTCATCTCCCGGTTTATATAAAATACCACAATCCGACCTTCATTAAGCAGCCATGACTTACAGGTACCAGGATATAGATGGTGGAGAAAGGCCTTTCCAAACTACACAGTTTCTTTAAAATTTTTTTTTTTATTATACCACCGTGAGACATACAATTACACAGGTGTTCATAATTGGTTCTTGGTAATACAATATTCCAGCACCCATCCCTCCACCAGTGCCCCATTTCCACCACCAATGTACCCCACCCCCTCCCACCCACCCCCCAAAGCTGCCTCAATAGCAGGTAGCCCTGTTTCTCTCTCTTTCTCTCTCTGTCTCTCTCTGTCTCTGCAACTCTCTCCCTCCTTTTACGCATTGTGGCTAGCCCTGCAGATATTTAGAGTTTATAACTTAAGTCTCTTTGTGTATATTCAATGGTGAGTTTTAATCTGCCATTACCATTTCCCACACTTAGTAAAGCACTGGTATCTATTTATATCCTATTAATGAATGTAGTCATTCTATATCTGTCCTTTTCCTTCTGACTAATTTCACTCAGCATGATAGTCTCCATGTCCATCCATTTGCAGGTAAATTTCATAATTTCATCTTTTCTGACAGTTGCATAGTATTCCATAGTGTAGATGTACCACAGTTTCTTTAGCCAGCCTTCTGATCTTGGGCATTTAAGTTGTTTCCAGATTCTAGCTATTGTGAATAGTGCAGAGATGAATAAAGAAGTACAGATAGTGTTTCTGCTATGTGTTTTTCGGTCTCTAGGCTATATTCCCAGGAGTGCTATTGCTGGATCAAATGAGAGTTCAATATATAGTTTTTTTGGGGAATGCCTATATTGTTTTCCAAAAAGGGCTGGACCAGTCGGCATTCCCACCAACAGTGGATGAGAGTCCCGTTTTCCCCACATCCACTCCAGCATGGGTTGTTCTTACTGTTTTGGATGTGTGCCAGTCTCTGTGTTGTGAGATGGTACCTAATTGTTGCTTTGATTTGCATCTCCCTGATGATTAAAGATGAAGAGCACTTTTCATATGCCTTTTGGCCATTCGAATTTCTTCATTTTGGAAGCTTCTGTTCATTTCTTCTCCCCATTTCTTGATGGGTTGGCTGATTTATTCTTGTGAAGTGCTACGGTGCCTGATATATCCTGGATATTAACCCCTTGTCAGATGGGTATTGGGTGAATATCCTTTCCCACTCTGTGGATTGTCTTTGTATCTTGGTCACCGTTTCTTTTGAGGTGCAGAAGCTTTTCAATTTTATATAATCCCATTTGTTTATCTTTGCTTCCATTTGCTTGGTCAGTGGTGTGTCGTCTTTAAAGATACTTTTAGTTTCGATGTCGTAGAGCCGTTTCCCCTATGTTTTCTTCGATGTACCTTATAGATTCATGCCTGATGTTGAGATCTAGAATCCATTTTGATCTGACTTTTGTGCATGGAGTTAGAAGGAGGGCTAAGTTCATTTTTTTACATGTAGCTGCCCAGTTTTCCCAGCACCATTTTTAAAAAAATTTTTATTATACCACCGTGAAACATACAATTACAAAGGTGTTCATAATTGGTTCTTGGTAATACAGTATACCAGCACCCATCCCTCCACCAGTGCCCCATTTCAATCACCAATGTACCCCACCCCCTCCCGCCCACCCCCATGCTGCCTTAATAGCAGGTACCCCAGTTTCCTCTCTTTCTCTCTCTGTCTCTGTCTCTCTCTGTCTCTGCGTCTCTCTCCCTCTTATTTTACACATTGTGGCTAGCCCTGCAGATATTTAGAGTTTATCACTTAAGTCTCTTTGTGTATATTAAATGATGAGTTTTCATCTGCCATTACCATTTCCCACATTTAGTAAAACACTGGTATCTATTTATGTTGTATTAATGAATGCAGTCATTCTATATCTGTCCTTTTCCTTCTGACTAATTTCACTCAGCATGATACACCCGGCGATGCTCAGGGTTTTTTCCTGGCTCTGTACTCAGGAATTACTCCTGGCAGTGCTTGGGGGACCATATGGGATGCCGGGATCGAACCCAGGCCGGCACTGGGCCAGCCACGTGCAAGGTAAATGCCATACCCGCTGGGCTATCGCTCATGCCCCAACCCTAGCACCATTTTTGAAGAGGCTTTCTATGGTCCACTTAATGTTTTTTGCTCCTTTTCGAAGATTAAGTGGTTGTATATTTTAGAGTGTGTTTCAGGATATTCAGTTCTATTCTTTAGGTCTACAGTCTGTCTCTATACCAGTACGACACTGTGTTAATTACAACCTCTCTGTAGCAGAGCTTGAGGTAGCGGAAAGTGATACCTCCGCCGTCTTCTTTTTCCCAAGGATTGCTTTAGCTATTCGTGGGGTTCCTTACATATTAAATGCAGACACTACATCTCACTTGAAATGGAAGGTAATGTTTAGAATGTTCCAACCAGGGCTGCAAGGGCAAATTGAAACAATAAACACAACACTGTCTAAATAAATGGAAAATGAATGTACTGATAGGCCTTCACACAGATATCTAAACTCAGAGAAATTCTGAAGAACCAAGTGCTATTTGGCTGGGAACACAACCTGATTCATTCTCTAGGCATGAATCATGCTCTTTGTTAACTTTAGCTGTAAATTTGACTCTTGTTGTTTCACTTCCTATTCTTGTTACCCGTCACAGTGGGAGAACTGAACTATCTCAGTGTCGGAACTCCTTCCGAAACCCAAATTCCCCTAAAATCTCAACAGTGTGATTGTGTTCAGATGTTCACCTCCTCAGTGACCAGGAATGGGTTTCAGCATTAGAATTATAAGTACACAATGCTCATGGCACAGAGTGCCATGCTGATCCCCTAGGTATACACGTACAAACTGACCTGCTGTGTCCTGTACCTTGGACAAATGTTGGTCTGTAAGAGAGTAAGCTTCTTTCCTCAAAATGACTCATGTATTTAGAGAAGAGATAGTCAAGATGCTTGTGAAATCATCCTCAAGGGAAGTCAAAATCAAATAAGAGAGAAGAGTTGAAAGGAAAATTGGAAATCTGAAATCAGAGAAGATAGATGTGGAAAGAGACAGTCATGATCTAGGATGATCGAGAACTGAGATGAAGTCAGAGAGGACTGAGAAGTGAAAATCTTTGGACAACTCCTGGGAGTATACTCTGGGAAGCCAAAAATTTGCAGCGCAAACACCATCCCTACTTTTATGTTCATAGCAGCATTATTCACAATAGCCGGAATCTGGAAACAACCAGAGTGACCGAGAATCGATGACTGGATAAAGAAGTTTTGGTACATCTGCACAATGGAATACTATGCAGCTGTTAGGAAAAATGAAGTTATAAAATTTGCCTATAAATGGATGGACATGAAAAAAATTCTGTTGAGTGAAATTAGCCAGAAGGAGAGAGACAGATACAGAATGACTGCATTTATTTGCATGACATAAAATATATATATGTACATATTATGATACCAATATCCAAGGTCAAGTGAAACATGTATCAGGAGGTCTTATCAAAGGTGGAAATTATCACAAGCGTGGGAGTCAGAGGCTAGGTAAGACAGAAAATGGGACAGTATGCTAACAATTGTCGAAAGTACTAATACCAACCTAGAACTGAGCATTAAATACAGGCACAAAGATACACATGACAATGCTTTAATGTATGTTCTGTAATCCATAGTCTGGAAGGGAAGGAAAAGAGAAAGAGTGAGTAAGGGAAAGAAATAAAGAACCTGCTATGGAGGCAGGCTGGGTGAGTGTGGAGGGAACTGGGGACGTGGTGGTGGGAGATGGGCACTGGTGGTTGGATAGGTGCTCGAACATGTATGACTAAAACCCAAATATGAACTTTTTTTTTTTTTTTTTTTTGCTTTGGGTCACACCGGCAATGCTCAGGGGCCACTCCTGGCCCTGCACTCAGGAATCACTCCTGGCGGTGCTCGAGGGACCATATGGGATGCGGGGATCGAACCCGGGCCGGCACAGGCCGGCAAGGCAAACGCCCTACCGCTGGTCTATCGCTCCGCCCCAATATGAACTTTTAATTGTATATCTTTGTAATGTATATCTCACGGTGGTATAATAAAATACTTGGGAAAAAAAAAAGAAAATCTTTGGGACATATTAAAAAGGAACTACTATACTTGTAGGTTCTATGACTACATTTAAAATTTTTTAAGTATTTTTTATACCACAGTGAGATATACAAATAAAAGATATCAATTAAAAAGTTCATGTTTGGGTTTTGGTCATACAGTGTTTCAGCACCCGTCCCTCCACCAGTGCCCATCTCCCACCACCAACATCCCCGGTTCCCTCCCCTTCCCCAGCCCTGCTCCATGGCGGTTCTTTATTTCTTTCCCTTTCTCTCTTTCTCTTTTCCGTCCCTTCCAGACTATGGATTACAGAACATACATTAGAAGGTTGTCATGTGTATCCTTTTGCCTCTATTTAATGCTCAGTTCTAGGTTGGCATTATAGGACAGATACAGAATGACTGCATTTATTTGCATGGCAAAATATATATGTACATATTACATTTAAAATTTTACACCATATGGTTTTAAAGATCAACTACTGTTTGCAATAAAAAGTTAGTTAACAAGATACATTTACTATAGAAAACTTTTTGCTCGAGTATTTTTTTATTGTCACTTTAAAAATTATTTTTATTTTTTATTATTCTTTATCTAAATAAAATGTACATTATCTTATGTATCTTATAACTCCATAGATTAGATAATTCTGTTTTTTTTCATTGCCTAAAATAGTGGTAGTGGGAATAGAGTAGGGAAAGGTGCATGGAAGTTATTTAAAGGAAATAAGTTACATGTTTTGTCAGAAAGCAAACCACAACTGGGGCAGGAGAGATAGCCCAGTGGGTCAGGAGCTTGGGTTACACATGACTAACCTTAGTTTAATCCCTGGCATTCCTTATGGTCCCCTGAGCCCACCAGGTGTGATCCTTTAGCACAGAGCCAGGAATAAGCCCTGAAACCACTGGGTGTGACCCCAAAACAAAACAGAAAAATCTCCTTTTGAATTGGTATGTTTGTGTATGAGTGTGTATGTGTGTGCTTATTGATTAGGGGTAGGGAGGGAAGGAGATTGTTGGGGGAGCAAGAATAAAAAACAGAATCCATTTCATCATACTACATTGATTTAATTTAACCGACGCCTCCTTATTTTAATAGTGGAGGAAACTGGTGCTTTGAGAGGTTAAGCTCTGTTTAGTAAGGTATCATTTATTGAAAATATATTGCTGAGACTTTACTTAATATGCAGAGCTTTCTATCATATACCGTACCTGAAGTATTGAAGTATTTAGTACATAGTAAAGAACATATGGGCATTTATGCTCATAGCACATTATTTGAGCAACCATTTGGTAGAATAACAACAGTCACTTTTTACTGGAGCTATCATAGAAAAGGAGAGGAATTAATACAGAGTAAGGATGTGAGGAGGTCAGGTCTGTGCCAGCTTTTGAGTTACCAAACAAAAACAGACAATAGAGGAGTATGTGATCTGTCTCTGGGGGAGGGGCTGGTGTAATGAAAGGAAAGCTGTGAGCTCTGTAGTTGTAAATTTGAGGAATTAGCCTTAAGTGAGCCCTAAGGCATTCCACTCATTCTAAGGCTTTACTAAAGCAAATATAAGATGCTAATACATGGCACCGTAGTTATAATAAAAACAAAGAGTTTTAATATCAAATGTCATCTAACGGCTTTTATATTATTTTATAAAGAGCACTTTAAGTATTGCTATTGGTAACAAAGTGCTAAAGCAGTCACTATCACTATCACTATCTTCCCGTTCATCATCGATTTGCTCGAGCGGGCACCAGTAACATCTCCATATGTCCTGCCTCATGCCAGTAGAGCCCAAGGGCATCTGCCTGTTTCAGGAACATAAAGAGTCTCAAACCATTATATTAGGTCATGGGAATGACCTAATATAATTGTTACTGGTATTTGTCATATCAAATACGACACGGGTAGCTTGCCAGGTTTACCATGAGGGTGGCATACTCTTGTAGTTACCTCTAAATACAGCATTTATTGATGAACTACAAGGCCGCAAGCGGCCGTGTGAGACAGGCAGTGATAGGCTGGTCAGCTGAGGGAAATCCAGATGTGGAAAATGGCAACCCTCATGGAATAGGGGGTCATCTGGCTTGTTCCGAGGCTCTGCTGGGGTGGCGAGCCAGGGCTAGAACCCGCCATCCCTCCTGGGCTTCTCATGAGCGGCTGGGCACAGGGAGAGCCAGTAGCAGCTCTGCCCCCATGTCTATACACTTTCAAAGGTCTGTTAAGACAGTTGAGGCCTGGCCGGAGACTCCAAATAGGGGCCCCCAGGAGAGCATCCAGGGGGCTTTCAGATGGAGAGAGCAGCAGGCTCTGGTGCCTGGGTCATAAGACCAGCACCTAGGCCATGGGGCCCTTGATGCCTGAGCCGGACAGCCAGCACCAGAGAGGAGAAGCGGCTCCATATGTATATATTCCTGTATTTATTGAATTTTACTATTATGCTCATATAAAAAGGTAAAAAGAAAATTTCCTCTGATACTTGTAGTATAGCAAGATATAGGAACAATGTGAAATATAAAGTCAGATTATATTATTTGCTAGATAATAAGTTAATGCTGTGATGTTACATACTAATGAGAAAAAAGGATAAATCAGGAAATTAGATTTATTAAATATTAAATTGGTGAAGCTTTAAGTCACTAATTTGAATCCTTTGCTGGGAGTTTTTTTCTACTGCCCATGGTCCTATTGCACTATTGCTTTTTCCCTGTAGCTTTGGTACCAGCATCCAGCTAACGCTCCAGGCCTTGTGGCTCTGGTGCTGGCCTTTGGGTCTAGAGGCCAGGATCTAAAGCAGTAAATCATATATTTTCTTCCTAAATCAGATCAGATACTGGATAACATCTATGGTTTCTCTCCTTGTGTTTGATCAGTCAAAAATTTGATCAAGAAAGAAAGCTAAAGAGATAGTGATTAGAGAGTCCAGCTCAAATCCCTGGAATGACTGTGGAAGTGGAACTTGTAGTGTAACCTAAGACTATGTTTTGTCTGGCCACTGAGCCACAAAGCAAGAGTCTGGAGAGCTGCTGATGCCACTGCGTTCAGCAGCCTGCTAGAACAATATAGCTTTTTCCTTTCTTTCTTCCACGCAATCTTCTGGTAGTGCCTCTCTCAGCAAAACTAATCTTGGCTCAGACAAAAAATGGAGGCTCTGGGGAACAAGTTTCCAGCCTCAGAAGGGTGTAAATTGGTGCTAACATTAAAAGCTACATTTGGGTCATGATACACCTCCTTAAGATAGAAATACAACAATAAAACTAAGACAAAGATTGAGATATCCATAATGAAATACTGTGATAAAATGTGTCTTCATTTTTATATGTGAAACTTTTTTCTCATGTTTTGTGTTTAAAATATAGAGGGCCCAGGTGAAGTGATGGAATGTGCCTATAAATGGATGAACACAGAGAGTGTTAGTTAACTGAGTGAAGTTAGTTAGAAGGAAAAGGACACATATAGAATAACTGCATTCATTTGTGGGATATAAAAAAATGCTACGAGACTAATATCCAAGGATGGGCCAGAGTGGGCCCTGGAGGACTTGTACATAGACTCTACCACAAGTGTGTGTAGGGCGGAGGGCAGATAAGATAGAGAAGGGACCAGTTTGCTAGTAATAATTGAAAATGGTAATGCTAGGCTAGAACGGAGTATTGAAAGTAGGTAAAAGAGATATGTGATAGCCCTTCAGTGTCTGAACTGCAAACCACAATGCCCAAAAAGGAGGGAGAGAGGAGAAAACCTGCCATAGAAGTAGTTTGGGGGAGGGAAACTGGAGACATTGGTAGCGGGATGGGTGCTGGAATACTAAATGACAGAAACCCAATCATGAACAGCTTTGCAATTATCTCTCTTATGGTGTTTTAATACAAAACTTTAAAACAAAAATTACAAAGGCAATGTGGAGAGTCAGCAAGATTGCCTAAAACACTGAAGAAATTCATGCCATGCGTGAGGGAGCCCCAGGATTTAACCTTGATACCTATGGCTCCCTGGAACTGTGGGAAATAGCTCCTGAGCATCTTCAGATATTTCCCCAAACAAAGCAATTTAAAAATAAATAAAAAGCTGGCAAAGACATGTGTGTTCCAGGCTAGGATCCCACTATTCAGGGAGGTTCACAGAGAGCAGTGTCTGGAGGTTTCTGCCTTGGGTTGCTCCATTTTCTTAACAAGCAGACTTACTGGTTTGCTGCTGGCTTATGAAGCCACAGGCAGCTTTGTTAAATGCTAGGAAGGAATGAGTGGGGAGCATTTATGTTCACGTCATGGTGCCTTACCCAATCCCCTCTGCTCTATGTGCTGAGCTACTCCAAGTGTCTCAGATCATTGTTAAACTTGTCCATCTTCTATCAATTTGAGTACTTCTTGTACTCAAACCTGGAGGCTCACTGATAATTGAATAAATGTATAGTATAAGCCAAAAAAAATGTGTATGCTTGTGTTTGTGTGTGTATGCAGATACATGTTTAAATCCTGGACACCATGAAGGAGAAAAGGAAGTAGATTTGGTAGAACTGTACCACTTCCAACAGAGGACATTAACCTCAGGGGAAAATAATTATATCATTGCCAACTGTAGGTTCATGGGCAATCAGTCAAATAAGTCCAAGAGCCCCTGGTGTATAATCCCTTTGCCACACCGATGCTTAAACGTCAGGTTTCTTTTCCACTACTGCCTGCTGTGACACTGAAAACCTGATCTATGAGGAATCCTCAGTTTCTTGCCAGTTGCCAAGAGTGGTTTGTCACTGTTGTACATTCTACAAGTTGCTGCAATGTCCAGGGCCCTCCTCAGTACTGGGAACTCATATTTTTTCATGGCTATTAATTAGGCCACACGTTTTGGGGCCTGAGATTCTAGATTGTGCCTAGATCAACGGTCAAATGTGTAACTTAAAAGGTCTTAAATATGGACATTTCTCCAAAGACTAGAAATTGAGCTCCCTTTTAACCCAGCCATACCACTCCTGGGAATATACCCTGGGAAGCCAAAAACACACAGTGGAAACACAATCCGCCCTTTTGTTTTCATAGCAGCACTATCCACAATAGCCATAACCTGGAAACAACCAGTATGCCCGAGAACTGATGACTGGATAAAGAAACTGTGGTACATCTACACAATGGAATACTATACAGCTGTTAGGAAAAATGAAGTTATGAAATTTGCCTATAAATGGATGGACATGAAAAGGATCATGTTGAGTGAAATTAGTCAGAAGGAAAGAGAGAGATATAGAATGACTACATTTATTTGCATGACATTAATCATTAATATATATATATATATATATATATATATATTATGACACCAAAATCCAGTGTCAGGCAAAACGTGGATCAGGAGGTCTTACCAAAAGTGGAAAGTACCGCAAAAGTGTGGGAGTCAGAGGGTCAGGCGTTAGGTAAGACAGAGAAGGGAACACGTGTGAATAAATGTCGAAAGGGTTAATACCAACCTAGAACTGAGCATTAAATACAGGCAAAAAAATCCACATGATGGCCTCTAAGTGTAGGTAGTGCAACCCACAATGTGTAAGAGAAGGAAAAGAGAGAGAGGGAGAGAGAAAAGTGATAAAGAACCTGGCATGGAGGCAGGCTATGGGAGGGGAGGGAATTGGGGACATTGGTGGTGGGAAATGGGCACTGGTGGAGGGTGGGGTGCTGGAACACTATGTGACCGAAACCTCTAAACATGAACAACGTTGTAATGTATATCTCACGGTAGTATAATAAAATATATAATTAAAAAACCTAAAAAATAATGTCTTAAATAGCCACCACCAGCCTTTGTGGGAATGCAGAGTGTTAATTTTATTTGAGCAATACAAATGGACCTTAACAAGATATCTCTATGAAACCAATAGAATTCCTCTGAAACATTGTAATAGCTCATTTGCCCAGAAATACCAAGACCTAATTTTCCTATAAAGTCCCCATCAAAGGAGCCATACTTAGTTCCTCCCTGGAAGGAGAGTTTCTTTCTCTTACTTTTCAGTAAACTTTTCCATCTTTCTAACCCTGAGTACCGTTAGTAATCGATATTTTAATCTCCAAAATGACTGAGATCTGGTGAATTGGTGATCCACAGAAAGATGCCCCCACCCCCTTCTTCATCTGCCTCACTTTCGCTGACTTATACAACTAGCAACCATAAAGGGAATCATCTAAAACTAGCACTATAAGTACAGGGAATATAGTTGCTTACACAGATGAAATAAATTAATATTACCTCAAATGAGGCAGTAATTATATTTTAAGTGAAACATAATGTGTATTATCTTTTAATATTTAATGAACAGTGTCAGCATGCTTACTGACCTTACCCTGGGCAAATAGCTGTGCACATATACAGTAGTCCAGATTCCAATAATTATACGGTTATATGGCATGTGGGACAATAGAACATGCACCAGAAAAGTTAAATGAAGGCCATAAATTATAATATATTTTTTACACTGGTGTTTCATCTTTTGCATATTTAGCATTCATTGACAAACATACATATATCGTAATGTGTAATACTTATAACATTTATTATCATATCCACCGCTTATGTTGGACTTGCTGAAAATTATAATTGTTTGGGAAAGAGTTACGCTCTTTGTCCATGTACAAATTACTTAAAAAATTTTTTTTGATATGTGAAATACTCTATTGTGGTTGATATTCAACAATTTGATTTAAAAAGGGGGAAATGATCACTAATACCACATTTGCCAAAAGAAATAGAAATATTTTAAGTTGCAAAAATTTGCTAAAACTATAGAAAGAATCAATATTTTAAAACCACAATAAGCACCATCATAGATGATTATCCATCCAGATAACTTCACCCTATAAGTACCATATTAAAGAAAATGATCATGGTTTGAATATTGATATCAACAAAGCAAAAAAAAAGATATCAACTATTACAAAGCAAAAAAAAGGTAGAAATATGTAGATTAAAAAGGACTTGCATAAAAATGACTGATAAAAGGGTTTGTAATTGAAAAGGAGTTCCTTTGAACAAATAACTGCTCTTATATAATTCTATGGAAAACATTAGTTTTTTTTAAAAAAAAACAGCAACAAATTCCAACTCATTATTTTGATAGTTAACTTTTAAAAGATTTAGAAAACAAGCTTATCTGCAATAAAGATGGTTGAATTTCTATAATTTAAAGTACAGACGAGATAAACATTCTCAAACTCAGGTTCTTATAAATTTTTTAGAGTACATCAGTTTCCCGTGTACTAATTGGTTCATAAGACAGTTCTATTATTTCCACAGCCGGGATTAGATATAATCAAGAAGAACTACTGTGACACCCAGAAATAAACAAAAGTTAATGGAACTTTTGCTAAGCCACCAAAGAGTACTTTCTGTATTTGGACAAGGGTTCAATTTCACACTTGAGAACTTTCTAGCCTGTCCTGTTACTTACTAGTCTGTATCACTAACATTACAAGCAGAGACAAAAACTAAGCCAAGCTTACAGCACTAATGTCTCTTATGCATTAAAAACAGCTGTCAGAGAAGGCAGTTGAGAACTTTACAAGTGTAAGGCTAGTGGGATGTCAGGGGACATCACATTTCACTGCTCTTTTCTGTTTACTACAAGGTCTGAAAACAGCCATTTGCCACTGGGATGATGTTTCATGAATGGAGCTTTTATAATTCCATAACTGGATATAAATAAGTTTAAGGAAATTAAATAAAATTTTCAGGAGAAAGATTTCATACTGTGATATGAAAACATTTTATAGAAGTCCCTCAGGATATAGATTCCATTTACGTTGTTCCTGGTGGTTCTTTCTGACTTAAACAACAATTTTAGAAATTATCCTCCCTTTTCTTGCCAAAGTTCATTCAAAATTTAATAACAGGAGCTATTTTTAAGATAAATAGTTAATTTTCTCTTTCTATTCCTCCCTTTCCTTTTCTTCTTCCCTGGCTCTACCACACAACCACTGCTACCCTGTCTTCTCTCCTTCTCAGCTCCCTCTCATGAAAATCAGAAATTTCTTTCCCTAGCTTTAAATTACTTCCCGTATGAGTTCTTTAAGATTTTTATTTTTTTAATTAATTTTTTTTATTTTTAAAATTACAAAGATATACAATTAAAAAGTTCATATTTGGGTTTTGGTCAAACAGTGTTGCAGCACCCACCCCGCCACCAGTGCCCATCTCCCACCACCAACGTCCCCGGTTCCCTCCCCCTCCCCAGCCCTGCTCCATGGCAGGTTCTTGATTTCTTTCCATTTCTCTCTCTTTCTCTTTTCCTTCCCCTCGAGACTATGAATTACAGAACATACATTAAAGGGTTGTCATGTGTATCTTTTTGCCTCTATTTAATGCTCAGTTCTAGGTTGGCATTAGTACCCTCAACAATTGTCAGCACACTGTTCCATTTCTGTCTCTTTAAGATTTTTATTCCTTCATCTTTGAAATTCTGTAGTATAAGTGATAACGTTTGAAAAGCATTGGTTAAACTTGTATAGTTCATGAAAAAATATATATAGAGAGAGTGTGTGTGTGTTTATACATATACAGACACAATATATCTTTTACTTGTCTTGAATCATGAACTAAGTCATGAATGACTTGTCTGAGTGAAGAAGTTAAGTCATTTCTTTTTCAAATACAATAACACACTGATCTATTTATGCTGGTACCTGATATTCTAAGCTCACTGTTCCTTTGTCTTATAGATGAAACATTTATTTTCACACCTGCCTATAATCTTACTTCACTAAATTATTTCATGCTAGGAATGGCTATGAGACATTTCCTTATTGTAAATATTTTCCTTATAAAGAGAAATGAAATGGAAAACACAATTATTTTTAAGATGAATGAAATGGACCAAATATTGACATGCAACACAAACTAAGCTTAAATTGTTTTATTACCCATCCATTCAGACTCAGATTGCAAAATAAGACTTTAAATTAAATTAATAATAATCATACAACTCATTTACTCTGGACAAGACAACTGTAGAAACATTGCATTTGCAGTTATTTTCTTACAGTCAAATGGACTCAAAGTCAAGGACTAAATAGAAATTAGTGCTACTAGTGGAATTTTATCTGATTTACTTCCTAATATCTGAACACAGACTGCAGATAGAGCTTATAAAAATGGAAAGTATTATCCTAAAGTCAGCTTTGTAATTAAAGAATATCACTACGACCTGGATAAACCAAAGGACCTATTTGCAAATATAAGATTTTGCAAGTTCTAAATTTTCACTTGACTTCTTGATTTACTTTATTAGAAGGCAAAGTATGGAAACAGCCAAATCTTCAAGTCTGTCTACAATTTCTGTCAGAATAGTAGAATATATTGCTTACTTAGAAATACTAGGAGTTTACAAAGATTTTAAAGAGAATGAAGCCAGGATAAAGACTACTCACGACTCTAGCTTACTCCCATCTTATTCTCCTTAGACACCTATGGAACAAAGAACATAGCCTAAGATACACAACAGTGAAAAATGAAAAATTAAGACAAGGCTCTTCTTTATTGTCTAATTTCATTCTCTTAAACCTAAACTCTATCATTCTTATAGTGTCAAGTTTCTATATTGTTAATATTTAATTCCTTTTGAAGCTATAACAGATATTGAGGAAAATTCTATTTCACATGAATTTTGTACAAAGAAGATGGAGAAACATGTAATGTCCTTTATAAAATTCTCCATATATATGTATAAATAAATTCAATTAGATTTTTCCTTAGTAAATACACTGTTACCATCTTTATTCATATAAAATATAGATGATAACTTTCTAAAAGGTTTTGTCCATGATACCATGATATGTTTTTAAAAATACGAATTATAAAATGTAATCTCATTTATAAAAATAATGCTAGTATCTAATATTCGGTAGAAATTCAATGAAGTAAAATTAATCAGTACTTATTCAGTGATACACACACAAACACACACACAAACACACACACACACTGTCTTCCCGTTCATCGATTTGCTCAAGTGGGCACCAGCAACATCTCCATATGACCTGTCTCTTGCAAGTAGAGCCCAAAGGCACCTGCTTGCTCCAGGAACATAAAGAGCCTCAAACCATTCCATCAGGTCATGGGAATGAGGTCTATAATTGTTACTGGTATCTGGCATAACAAATACACACACACACACACACACACACACACATATATATATATTTGTGTGTGTATATATATATATTATGTATATATATATATAAAAAGTTACTTGATTGCATAATGAAAATCAATCCGTAAACAACACTCTGGATAGTCCTTATCCTCATTTCCCAGTTGAAGAGCTTGAGAAGACTATCAGCTGATAATTCAATGGAGATCATCTCACAGTTTAAATAAACTTGTAATAAACAAATTGGTAGGTAGGAAAGGCTGGAATTTTTTTTTTAAATTTTTTATTATACCACCGTGAAACATACAATTACAAAGGTGTTCATAATTGGTTCTTGGTAATACAGTATTCCAGCACCCATCCCTCCACCAGTGCCCCATTTCCACCACCAATGTACCCCTCCCCCTCCCGTCCCCCACCCGCCTTAATAGCAGGTACCCCAGTTTCCTCTCTTTCTCTCTCTATCTCTCTTTGTCTCTGCATCTTTCTCCCTCTTATTTTACACATTGTGGCTAGCCCTGCAGATATTTAGAGTTTATCACTTAAGTCTCTTTGTGTATATTCAGTGGTGAGTTTTAATCTGCCATTACCATTTCCCATATTTATTAAAACACTTATATCCTATTAATGAATGCAGTCATTCTATATCTGTCCTTTTCCTTCTGACTAATTTCACTCAGCATGATAGACTCCATGTCCATCCATTTTCAGGTAAATTTAATAATTTCATCCTTTCTGACAGCCGCATAGTATTCCATAGTGTAGATGAACCACAGTTTCTTTAGCCAGTCCTCTGTTCTCGGGCATTTAGGTTGTTTCCAGATTCTAGCTATAGTGAATAGCGCAGAGATGAATAAAGAAGTACAGATAATGTTTCTGCTCTGTGTTTTTCGGTCTCTAGGGTATATTCCCAGGAGTGCTATTGCTGGATCAAATGGGAGCTCAATATCCAGCTTTCGGAGGAATGCCCATATTGTTTTCCAAAAGGGCTGGACCAGTCGGCACTCCCACCAGCAGTGGATGAGAGTCCCTTTTTCCCCACATCGACGCCAGCACCGGTTGTTCTTGCTGTTTTGGATGTGTGCCAGTCTCTGTGGGGTGAGATGGTACCTCATTGTTGTTTTGATTTGCATCTCCCTGATGATTAAAGATGAAGAGCACTTTTTCATATGCCTTTTGGCCATTCAAATTTCTTCTTTTTTGGAAGCTTCTGTTCATTTCTTCTCCCCATTTTTTGATGGGGTTGGCAGTTTTCTTCTTCTGGAGTGCTACTAGTGCCTGATATATCCTGGATATTAACCCCTTGTCAGATGGGTATTGGGTGAATATCCTTTCCCACTCTGTGGATTGTCTTTGTATCTTGGTCCCGTTTCTTTTGAGGTGCAGAAGCTTTTCAATTTTATATAATCCCATTTGTTTATCATTGCTTCCATTTGCTTGGTCAGTGGTGTGTCGCCTTTAAAGATACTTTTCGTTTCGATGTCATAGAGCATTTCTCCTATGTTTTCTTCGATGTACCTTATAGATTCATGTCTGATATCGAGATCTAGAATCCATTTTGATCTGACTTTTGTGCATGGCGTTAGAAGGAGGTCTAAGTTCATTTTTTTTACATGTAGCTCCCCAGTTTTCCCAGCACCACTTGTTGAAGAGGCTTTCTTTGCTCCACTTAATATTTTTTGCTCCTTTATCGAAGATTAAGTGGTTGTATATTTGTGAGTGCGTTTCAGGATACTCAGTTCTATTCCATAGGTCTACGGGTCTGTCTCTATACCAATACCACACTGTCTTAATTCCAACTGCTCTGTAGTAGAGCTTGAGGTTGGGAAAGTGATACCTCCCATCTTCTTTTTCCCAAGGATTGCTTTAGCTATTCGTGGGGTTTTATTATTCATACAAATTTCAGGAGTGTTTGTTCAATTTCTTTTGAAGAACATCATGGGTATCTTTATAGGGACCGCATTGAACTGTATAAAGCTCTAGGGAGTATTACCATTGTGATAATGTTAATCCTTCCAATCCATGAGCAGGGAATGTGTCTCCATTTCCTCAGGTCTTCTTTTATTTACTGAAGTAACGTTTTGTAGTTTTCTTTGTAGAGATCCTTTACATTCTTTGTCAAACTGATTCCTAGGTATTTGATTTTCTGCGGTGCAATTGTGAATGGGATAGTTTCTTTAATGTCCCTTTCTTCTCTTTCGCTGTTTGCATATAGGAAGGCCATTGACTTTTGGGTATTGATTTTGTACCCTGCTACTCTACTATAAGAATGTATTATTTCTAGGAGCCTCTTGGTAGAGAGTTTTGGGTTTTCC
Organism: Cryptotis parvus; assembly: GCA_021461705.1. Classification (NCBI taxonomy): domain Eukaryota; kingdom Metazoa; phylum Chordata; class Mammalia; order Eulipotyphla; family Soricidae; genus Cryptotis; species Cryptotis parvus. The sequence goes on from JAJIBD010027368.1 coordinate 32,881, forward strand.
AGGTATAATATCATGTCGTCTGCAAATAGTGATAACTTGGCTTCTTCCCTTCCTATCTGGATACCCTTAATGTCTTTTTTCTTCCCTGATTGCTATGGCAAGTACTTCCAGTACTATATTGAATAGAAGTGGTGAGAGTGGGCAGCCTTGTCTTGTCCCTGATATTAAGGGGAAGGCTTTCAGTTTTTCCCCATTGAGAATGATGCTCGCTGTGGGCTTGTAGTAGATGGCCTGGATTATCTTGAGGAAGGTTCCTTCAATCCCCATTTTACGGAGAGCTTTCATCATGAACGGGTGTTGAATCTTGTCAAATGCCTTCTCTGCATCTATTGATATGATCATATGGTTTTTATTGTTCTTTTTATTGATATGATGTATTATGTTGATTGACTTGCGGATGTTGAACCATCCTTGCATTCCCGGGATGAATCCCACTTGGTCATGGTGTACAATCTTTTTGATGACTCTTTGGATTCTATTTGCTAGTATTTTGTTGAAGATCTTAGCATCTGTATTCATCAGGGAGATTGGTCTGTAGTTTTCCTTTTTTGTGACATCTTTGTCTGCATTGGGTATCAGGGTGATATGTGCCTCGTAAAAAGCTATTTGGGAGTATTTCTGTTTCTTCAATTTGCCGGAAGAGCTTAAAAAAGAATTGAGAGTAGGTCCTCTATAAAGGTTTTGTAGAATTCAATGGTGAATCCATCTGGGCCTGGGCTTTTGTGTTTGGGGAGACTTTTGATTACCGATTCTATTTCCTCGATGGAGATAGGTTTGTCGAGGTATTCCAAATCTTCTTGTTGCAGACTTGGGAAGCTATAGGAATTCAGGAATTTGTCCATTTCTTCTAGGTTCTCTTGTTTCTTGGCATACAGGCTCTCATAGTAATCTCTGATGATATTTTGGATTTCTGTGTTTTCAGTTGTGATGTCTCCGTTTTCATTTCTGATTCTATTTATTCGGGTTCTCTCTTTTCCTTTTCTTACAAGTCTTGCAAGTGGTTTGTCAATTTTGTTTATTTTTTCAAAGAACCAGCTTTTTGGTTTCGTTGATCTTCTGGATTGTTCTTTGACATTCCATCCCATTGATTTCTGCTCTAAGTTTTATTATTTCTTTCTTTCTTCTTGGGTTGGGCTCCTTTGGTTGATCACTCTCTAAGATCTTAAGTTGTGAAGTCAGACTGTTTATGATGGCCTTTTCTTCTTTTCTGATGAATGCCTGAAGAGCTATGAACTTGCCTCTTAACACTGCTTTTGCTGTATCCCACAAGTTCTGGTAATTCGTGTCTTCAGTCTCATTTGTTTCAAGGAATCTTTGGATTTCCTCTTTGATTTCTTTTATGACTTGCTGGTTGTTCAGCAGTGAGCTGGTTAGTTTCCAGGTACTTGGTATTGGTCTCCGTTTTTGTGTACAATTAACTTCTATTTTCAGTGCATCATGGTCTGAAAAAATAGTTGGCACAATTTCTATCTTCTTGATTTTATGGAGGTATGATTTATGGCTCAGCATGTGATCTATTTTTGAGTATGTTCCATGTGCACTGGAGAAGAAAGTGTATTCAGCGTTTTGGGGATGAAATGTCCTGTATATGTCTAGCAGCCCTCTTTCTTCCATCTCCTCTTTTTAGGGCCAGTATTTCCTTGGTAAGTTTCAATCTTGTTGATCTATCCAGGGTTGATAGAGCAGTGTTGAAGTCTCCAACTACAATTGTGTTGCTGTCAATGTCTTCTTTGAAGTCTATTAGTAGTTGTTTTAGGTATTTTGCTGGCCCCTCGTTGGGTGCATATATGTTTAATAGCGTGATTTCTTCCTGATATATGCATCCCTTTACTATTAACAAGTGACCTTCACTGTCCCTTCTGACCTTCTTCAGCCTGAAGTCTATGTTGTCAGATACCAGTATGGCTACCCCAGCCTTTTTGGATGGGTTGTTTGAGTGAAGGATTGTTTTCCAGCCTTTTTATTTTGAGCCTGTCTTTGCTCCGATTATTCAGGTGTGTTTCTTGAAGGCAGCAGAATGTTGGATTTAATTTTGTGATCCATTTTGCCACTCTGTGTCTCTTAACTGGTGCATTTAGACCGTTGACATTGAGAGATATTATTGTCGTGGGATTTTGTGCCATCTTTCTGTATAGGTTGGTTGTTCTTTTTGGGTTATGTCTTGTCTTATAGTAGATCATTCAGTCCTTCTTTTAAGGTTGGTTTTGATTTTACAAAGTTCCTAAGCTGTTGTTTATCCAAGAAGTTGTATATCTGTCCTTCAAATCTGTGTGAGAGTTTAGCTGGATAAAGAATTCTTGCTGAGGCATTCATTTCATTAAGTTTTTTTACTATATCCCACCACTGCCTTCGGGCTTGGAGGGTGTCTTCTGAGAAGTCTGCTGAAAGTCCTTTGTACACAATTTCCTTCTTTGATCTTGCTGCCTGAAGAATTCTGTCTCTGTCTATGGCATCCATTACTTTGACTAGGATGTGTCTTGGGGTCTTTCTGTTGGGGTCTCTTCTTGCTGTTACGCTCGGGCTTCTTGGATCTGGATGCCTTCATCCTTTAACTCGGGAACTTTTCAGCCAGGATGTTTTTAACTGTTTTAATTTCCTTGGGGTTACTTTCCTGTCCCTCTGGGACTCCGATGATTCTTATGTTGTTCCGCCTGGCTTCATCCCATTGTTCTCTGTTCCGTTGCTGATCCATTTTCCGATCTTTTTCCATCTTATGTAGTTCTCTGAGTGCTTTCTGCAGCTCATCTTCAGTCTCACTGATTCTCTCTTCCGCTGCTGTCATCCTATTGTTGAGAGCCCCGATTGTGTTTTTCATTTCATCTACTGAGTTTTTAAGTGACAATATTTCTCTTTGCATGGTTCTCATTTCTGCTCTCATTTCCTCCCGTAGTTTATTGACTGCCCTTTCAACTGCTTCGTTTATGTTCTCCTGTATTTTATTGGACATCTGCTCAATTTTTTTCGTTGAACTCCTTAAACATCCTACCAATTTCCTCTCTAATTTCATTGTCAGAGTGATCATGCATATCTGTATTCTTTTTGATTCTTCACGGTCATTTCCTTCATCTGTTCTTCGAGCTGGGGATCTGCGTTGTTTTCCCATGGTGTTGTGCTGTTCAGGGATAGATTCCTCTAGTGTACTGTTTCTTTTTTCTTGAGGGTATTACCTACCCTTGGTGTTGAATTTCCTAGTTTTAGTAATAATAAGTGGCCGCGTCTACCTGGCCAGCTGCGCACCCACTTCTGGGACCTCTACCCGAATGGACAGACAGGCCGGGTGAGAGTTCAAAATGACGGTTTACTTCCGGTTCCGCTCGGACTTCTGGGGATTGTAGTTCCACCTTCTGCTGAGACCTGGGGCTCTACCACAGCCCCAGGTGCCCGCCCCGGCCAGCGCACCCCAGAGACTCTACCTGAGATGCAGACAGGCCGGGGTGAGAGTTCAAAATATGAAATTTTTTTTAAAAATGTGGAAAGTTGTTAATGGGCATGTGACATTTCAACCCAAATCAAATTTGTATTATACTATCTGCCATTTTGTGTTACTCTTTTCAGTTTAACACCTTTTGAGAATAAAAATCCTAATTAATCTGCTTTTGAGAAAAATCCTTTTTAATGTACTAACCATAATTTACTAACCTTTAAACATGTTTTATAAATGATACCATAAAATTATTGATAGGGAAGTCAATTATAAGTACTTTCCTTTAATGCACTCTATAACTTTAAAATCAACATTAAAAAGAAGTATAGTCAATGAAAACTTTATTATTTATAAAACCGATAGTAATTTTAGTTAATTCAATTTTAGATGCAATATATAAATTGCTCACTAAAAATTTATTGAGTGGCTATTGTATAGAAGATGCTCGAGATACTAAAATTGCATTGGCTAAAAAACCAAAAGGAACTTCCTTGTCTCTGGAAATATCCCAATAAACTATGAAAACTAAATCATGCAAACAAAATATCACATTTTTACTAGTATTGGGAAAAGCAAGTCATTCGAAATTTTACTCTAAATATGTTACTCTAATAAATCAACTACTATGGTCTTCAATTATGAGGTCTGTTTTATTTCAAAAATTACTTCAGATATAGTGACTGAGAAACTTCTAATGCCTAACTTAAGACTATGCATGGGAATTGGTAGGAAATGATGTTAAATAGCTTAGACCAAATAACCGGTCAAGGTAAATAAACTTTTAGATGAGTATCTTGGGAATATAGAGAAATCCTTACTAGTTTCTTAATATTTGTGGTTTATAGCCCGTTTAAGACTTGTGCTGTGCTAATGCTTTCAAATATTTATGGGTTATTTGAAATCTATTCTCTCTTGAGTCTGTGCCTCAGTATTCACCCATTGTCAGGTCAAAGATATAGCATAGGGGTTAAGCTGTTGACTTGCATGAACCCAAGCCTGCTTTTTTCTGCTTATGGTCCCCAAGCAGGAATGAGTCCTGAGCACAGAGCAAAGCATAAATCCTGAGCATCACAGGGTTATGCAGCCGGACCAGAATTTATAGATAGAGGGATAGAGAGAGATAAAGATAGATAGATGATAGATAGATGATAGATAGATAGATAGATAGATAGATAGATAGATAGATAGATAGATAGATAGATAGATAGATAGATAGATAGATAGATAGATAGATAGATAGATAGATAGATAGATAGATAGATAGATAGATAGATAGATAGATAGATGGATGGATGGATGGATGGATGGATGGATGGATGGATGGATGGATGGATGGATGGATGGATGGATGGATGGATGGATGGATGGATGGATGGATGGATAGATGATAGATAGATAGATAGATAGATGGTAACAGAGAAGATAGATAATTACATGTGTTCATATGAATTGTAAGTCATAATTAAGCAGCTCTAATTCAGTAGATACAGTATTAAAAACTGAAAGAACAAATCATTCCTTCTGATTTTTACAGCTCTTGGGGGTACAGTGGTGTGGGGAGGGGATTGTTGTTTTATATCCAACAGAAGACCTGCCAACAAAGAATTAAATTAATAGGGTTAGAATTTCAGAAGATGGAGAAGATATAGAAGATCATTAGATCTTCTAATGGGTGTAATCTAGAAAAAATCTAGAATAAAAATTCACTTCTAGGATCAATGTTGGCAAAATAGATAAAATACAAATGAGAACATGCTGGATAAATATAATGGGTGGATTTACAAATGGCTTCTGACATCAATGCCCAAAATTTATATATCTAATTTAGAGGACTTTATCTCCTGTCCAACATCGATTTTCCTTTTTTTGAACACTAGCACCCTGATGTTCCCTCTAAGGACAGTCTCCTACTATACATTTTATTTGCTTCAGCTGTGAATGAATCCATCCAAACTCCAGAGTCTTCCAGGGAATCTGGCTCGGTAAAGGTATCTCATATCCTCTTTAGAATAATTTGGGAAGATTTGGGGACTTTCACCTCTCTTCACCTCAGGTAAAATGAGTGTAGACTTATATTAATTAGGTATTGAAAATGGGAGAGTAACAACTTTTAATGGAAAGGGCAATAAAGAATAAGACATAACTAGAGAATCATTACTCATACTTTTCGAGCTATTTGGGACTGCTTCTCTTCACCTTTTATGAAAAACTCGCTACTTTTCTCCACAGATTGTGTGTGTCTAGGTCGGTACTCTATGCACTATACTTTAGGCTTCCAGATGGCTATGCATTAGCAGCAGTGAGATGAAGTAGTTTGCTTTCCTTCATTTTCCCATCTTTTTACAATGGAGGCTGACTTGCCAAGGCCTTTCTAAGTTCTGATTAGCTTCTCTCCTTCTCTTTTATCATCAGGGTTCTAAGTCACATTGACTAACTCTTCCTTTCTTTCTTAATCTGGGTGATTACTGCACTAGCTCATTTTCATGCACACATGCACTATCCCTACACACTTATAATAGTCTGTTTTTGTAAATAAACAATTCTCATTGTATTAATATAAGAGTCTGTCAACAATTTCCTGTTGAGACACCCAATGATGCACCCGTTTTGCCTGATATCAGTTTAACTCTAGATGTTTTATGTATATGAGTATGGACTTTACATTTTCTTTTGTTTAATGCATTTGAGAAGTGTTTCTATTAGTTGCAACAGCAAGAGTCTTGAGTAATACAATCTTTCCTAAACCCCTCGAGCCACCTTCTGCATTCTACTAGGAAAATAATTGCTTTAGAAACATGGAAAGACACATTATGAGAGTTAAAACTCACTCAGGTTGGAATGTAATTCTCAAACTAATCCATCATGTCATTTGTGATCTATTAATCTTTGTCCCGTAGAATTAAAGAAACCTAATGCTTATTTTAAAAATCATGACCTCTACTGCCTGCAAGATTTCAACCGAATTCTTATCCACACAAGTTTGTGATACATAAAAGTAAAAAGGATGAATCATACCAAAACATACCTCTTCCAATTAAAAGGTACAAAATTAGCAAAGAGAATGGTCTTTTCTATTCACTCAGCTCACCAGCTGGGCTGTTCATTAGCAAATTCTGAATGCACATAGGTCATAAGCTATAGGAAAATGAAGACTGCTTTATAAAGCAATCTTAGAAAGGCAACCTTTAAGTCAAAAGTACTATTCCCTGGTGAGGTTTATTAATTGAATCATTTGTTTACAAAAAGGTGAAAGTGGCTTGAAGTGACAGTACTGTTTGCACAGTAGTACCAATATTAGAAACGCTTATGTGTAATGCATTAGTAATGTGGAGGAGATGCTGTCTGACGCAGGGGTATTTGTTTAGCACATTGAAATCCTGTAATTGTAGCAGCTCCCTAAGCATGAATTGAATTAGCTTATTAAAGTTAAAAATAGTCTTTAAGAATATTGCTAATAAGTACCACAGAGTACCTACCACCTTTTTCATATTTGACAAAGATAATGAAAATCCATGCTTGGATGGTGCAAAGATTCATAACAAGAAAGAAAAAGGCAGTGAACTCAATGCCACAAGGACCCCAAGCACCTATATGAACAATTATTGGAAAATTGAATAAGGAGTAACCCTGTGTACCACTAAATATGACACCTAAACAAAAGTAACCAAAAATGAAATAAAAAGTTAAAAGGAGGGGGAGTGTTAAGGTGCCAATTTTTACTATTTAAGTATTCTTCAACCAAGGTCCTAGGTTACAAAATTTATTTCTATAATAAAATTTAATTCAATAATATTCGGGAGGCATGGCGGGTTCTAGCCCTGGCCCACCACCTCGTCAGAGCCTCACAACAAGCAGACCACCCCCTCACTCCACGGGCTCCGCCATTTTCCACATTTGGACTTCCCTCTCGTCAGAACTCCACCCAGCAGACCGGCCCATCACAGCCCGGCTCGCCGCGGCTGCAAGCTGCGGGCGCGGCTCATCAATAAATGCTTTATTTGGTTAAGTTTGTGGTTAAAAGAGTTTGCCTCCCGCTCAGCAAGCCTGGTAAGCTTCTCGTGTTGTATTTGATATGCCAAATTCCAGTAACAATTATATTAGGTCATTCCCATGACCTAATATAATGGTTTGAGGCTCTTTATGTTCCTGGAGCAAGCCGATGCCCCTGGCTCTACTGGCATGAGATAGGACATATGGAGATATTACTGGTGCCCGCTCTAGCAAATAGATAATCAACGGGAAGATCTTGATCGTGATCGTGAATATTTTTAAAAAATATTTGCTCTAATTAAGTCATAATAATTATATAAATATGGAGGTGGAATTAATATGCTGATTAAAATTTTACTTTTTACTAAACTATTACTAATGACAATTCACTGATAAACTTCTTTTATCTGGCGTAAATCAGTTATGAAATAGAAATGGAGTTCACATTGTTTGGCTATTTGTGATCATGTGAAATTGATTATACAGAAAGAAAAGTTTTCTGCCCATCAAAAAATATTTCTCCTGGTGCCGGAGCAGAAGTCCAGAGGGTAGGGCATTTGCCTTGTGCGTGGCCGGCCCATGCCGCCCGGGTTTGATCCCCAGCATCCCATATGGTCCCCCGAGCACCTCCAGGAGTAATTCCTGAGTGCAGAGCCAGGAGAAACCCCTGAACATTGCCGGGTGTGACCCCAAAAAAATCTTTCCCTTTCATAGATGAAAAGGATTTTGTGACTGAGAGATCCATTTGACTAGCTAAGTATGGGCATAGAAAACAGTCACAGTTGGCCTTGAAAAACTTGAGAGTTTTGCTGCAGTTATTTTGTTTTAGAAGCAGCCATGCTATGCTATCTTTATGTTCTGTTTTCCTTCAGAGAACAAAGCTTGCATAATAACAAATAGCCAGTCTCCTAAGAAAGGAAAATGAGTCATTCTAAATTGCCCGAGACCTGTCCATTGATTAGCTCTAACTTGGATTGTTATATAAAAGATTTTTTATTGCTTCTGAATTATAAAGATTTGGCCATCATCAAACCTACTCTAATGCAACATACCTTTTTATTGTATTACATACCCATTCCTATGATCCTGGAGGCATAACCTATCCCATCAGGGCACACCCAACCATCTGTGCTTATTTTAACACTTCCTTCCTGTCCTTCTTCTCCTATCTGTTAGTCACAAATATCTCTTAATCAGACATAGAAACTTATAAAGTTAAACTTTGATGGCTTTGGACTTTGAATATGTGAACAAAGTATTGCTTTTCTCTTTATTTCCTTTGCATATTTTTTTGTTAGAGCAATGTCCTTTTCTGTATAGACTCAGTAAGACAGTTAATGCTATGCTTTTGAAACATAGGAATTAAATTGACTCTGAAATATTTAGTGCTGAGAATCCATCATATTTACCTGACTTAAATCTCAGTTGCTCTTAGATTGTCCTTAGTTCCTCACACCCCCAAAAGTGGGTTCTGCTACTGGACTTGGATGGACCGGGGCAAGCTGTGAGTAAACTATCCTGCCTACCACAAGGGACAATAAAACACCATAATAAGTATAATAAGTTAAGAGCATGGTCCTGGAACAAACACTGTCATGACTCAAAAAATAAATAACATATTAAGTAGCCTGTTGGGGTTAGGTAAAACCAGCTTTGCCTAAGGATCATAGTCTGGAAATATAGTGCAATGTCCCCAGGAAAAGCCACCCTCTGTCATAAGTCCAGAGAGACCATCTTAAGCTAATCCATGGTATAGATAAAACGTCTGTATCTCTTATTGTATTTATACAAAATGACCAGGAACATTATTAAGAAGAAATTTAATATGATTATTTAAATGGATTGCCAGAAAAGAAAATGAGAAATAGATAAGCCCCTAGATGGAATCCCACCCTTGACAGATCTCCTAAAAGAAGTCTAAAGTGCTGAGCCCTTAGATGGAATTATGCCTTTAGGTGTATCTCCTAGAAGATTGTCTCCTGAGGAAGGGTTTTTGCATCTGTTCATTGATTATATTAAAGTTCAACCACCTGTCTATAATCTCTAGCCCCACCCTTCATGATGCCTCTATAACTAGACAGGTTCACTTGAATTAATCTGCCACTGATTACTAATGAGCCTGTGGCCCCATTCCTTTCTCCATCAGTTGGTGGGATGGTCATCAGCCCCAAAGACACAATGGGGCCCCGTAAAACTCAGACAACTTTTAATTTATATCTATCTTTTGGGGACATAGGTTGTCACTACTTAAAATTCTCTACCTTGCTTCTAATCCTTTGCTTAAACTCTGCAGTGCTAGGTATTACACATACTGCCCCATTGTACTCTGATGCATCCAGGATTATATCTGGTTTTTCTCTGCTGTTTGGAGGTTTCCAGGAGGTACTCCCTGAGATGCTTGAGGAACATGTCACACATAGGATCAAACAAGGATTTTGGTATGTAAAGTATGTAAGTCTACATGCTTATGAAATAGTTACATACTTAATACTACACACATATGTAAGACTTACACACTTAAGTCTTTATGCACCTAAACTCCAGTATTATCTCTCTGGCCCCAGATACTTTTTAAAATGAGGAACTGTAAGTCATTTAAATTTTACCTCAACAGATAGAAAAAACTCCAGCATATGTAATTATTTGTTTTAATTAAAAATACCATTATTTACAAAGTTGTTCATTATAAGTCATTTTGGGCATTAAGTGTTCTAACACCACCAGTGTGACCTTTCCTGTATCAATGTCCCTATCTTCCCACTCATCCTCAACCAGCCTCCTTAGGCATATAACAAATTTGCTTGGTATTACTTGCTCCAACAAAATTAAGAAATGGAAATCAGGCAGTTGTGCACAAGAACTGCATTAGGCACCAAGTAATCTCATCACTGGCCATGATCCAGAGACTCATTTACAAATCACAAAAGAGATCAACAAGTGACAGTCATGCGCCTGGGCCCTGCACCCGGCTAAGTGTACTGGGATATCCCAGAGGGGAACGTTGAGCTCCCTGTCTGTCCACATAGAACCCCAGCAGCTGAAAACTTACACACACCATGATTGTCACCACATTCAAGGCTGACTTCACTGCTCTGATGAGCTCCACTCAGAAGTTAATTCATTCAAAATCTCAGGATAGGTTTTAAGACTGAAATCCCCAGGTTTTCATGGAGTTGAGAGTGTGTTACCTCACCCATGTCCTTTTGCTTACAGAAGGCCTGGAATCATTCACCTGCCACAAAGCCATCACCCAGTTAAAAATTTAAATCCAACTTTATAATCTGTTGAACTGTTGGAATAGCCATTGCATTTGTGTCTGTCCAAATCTCAAACACTGCACTACTGATATACAAGTAGTATTCCAATTTAATGGGCTATAAAATAGAAGGCAACCAATAGGATCATATATGCAAACAATCACATGGCAGAGCCTGGCAAGCTACCCGTGTCGTATTTGAAATGCCAAATACCAGTAACAATTATCATCTTCATTCCCATGACCTGATGGAATGCTTTGAGGCTCTTTATGTTCCTGGAGAAAGCAGATGCCCTTGGCTCTACTAGCATGAGACAGGACATATGGAGATGTTACTGGTGCCCGCTCGAGCAAATCGATGAACAGGAGGACAGTGATGCAAACAATACCTATCATGTACCAACATATTAGCAATTTCTTATACAAGAATTTAATGGTTCCTTGATGAGATTGAACAATATTTACTAACTTTCCTCTAAAAAGACATTTCTTGATAATTTTAACATATCATTTCAACAAGGAACCACTTAATCACTTGATCACTTGACATTCCATTATACATCGATTTGCTTGAGTGGGCACCAGTAACATTTCCATTTGATCCTATAATGTTCCAGTGTAGCCAAATGGCACCTGGTTGCTTCAGGAATATGAAGAGCCTCAAATGTTCTTTCGGGGTCTTGACGAAGAAGTATGACCATCTCGTAGGTGGGCGGCCACGTGATCTTTTGACATTCCGTGGGATCCAGTCGGTAACGGCTATAGTACAGCAGTAGTGTCCATGGCATTGCATGTCCAGTCCATCTGATTTTCGATGCCTTGACAAACAAGACAGCATCCCTGACTCTAGAGTAGCAATGAAGGTCGGAGCTCCAGAATCCTCTCACCTTGAGTGAGGCATTATATTCCAAGCATAGCTCTTTTGATTACTCTTTCATCCTGCTTTAGTAGGGCCCAGTTCTCTGAGGCGTATGTTAATGCAGGGAGAATGGTGGAGTTGAAGAGATATGCCCAGAGCTGGAGGTTCTATGTTTTTTTTTTTTGCAGTTTCTTCAATGCTTTTGAATTCATTCCATACTGCTCTCTTCCTTCTATGCAGCTCAGGTTTTAGGTCCTTCATCATGTTGACTTCTATACCTAGGTACACATAACTGCTGCATTCATAAATGTTTGTTCCATTGAGAATGAATGGGGCCTCTGGAACTAGTTCATTTTTTATGACCATTGTTTTGTTGAGACTCAACTGTAGACCTATCTTTCCACATTCTCGGTTGAAGTCAGCCAGCATTTGTGCCGCTTGGCTAATGTTTGGTGTTATTAGAACGATGTAATCAGCGAAGTGGCAGTGGTGTAGTTGCTGACGACCATCTATCTTCACTCCCATTCCTTCCCATTCTAATTGTCGCAGCATGTTCTAGAGGGTGGTGCTGAAGAGTTTTGGTGAAATGGTATGACCCTGTCTAACCCCTCTTTTGACACCAATGATCTCTTCCTTGTAAAATGGTGAGATTTTGGTGGAGAATCCATAATACAGCTCACACAGGATCTTGATATATTGGGTTTGAACACCCTGTTTGGCTAGGGCTTTGATCACCATTTAGGTCTCCACAGAATCAAAGGCTTTCTTTAAATCAATGAACATGACAGAGTGGCATCTTGAACTCCCTACAAACTTCAATGAGCTTGGTTATCATGTCCATATGGTCAATTGTGCTGAATCCTTTCCGGAATCAAGCTTGCTAGCATGGTTGTCCTTCATCTAATGTTCTGCCAATCCTGTTCAGGAAGACTTGTGTATACAGCTTGTAGATGAGGGACAACAGGCAGATGGGGCGATAGTTGCCAATGTCCTGAATATCTTCCTTCTTGAACAGTAGAACTGTCCTGCTGGTTTTCCATTGGGAGTGTGCCTTACATTCTGACAGGTAGTGTGTGAAGAGCCAAGCCAGTGTATTGATGAGTACTGAAGGCAGATTCTTCATGTGTTTGGGTCTGACTTTGTCTGGGCCTGGTTCTGTTTCCTTCTTTACCGATGAAATGGAAAGTTGTGTTTCAGAAGGGTGAATGTTGGGAACGACATAGCCATCCTGTGGAATTTTTATGTGAGCAGGTTTACTTGGCTATCAAAGAGATCTGAGTAGAAGCCATGGATAATTCTTCATTGCCTTGTGGAAGATGTGATAGATTCATGAGGACATTGGAGGGCAGTCATCTTGGTCTTTTAGTTGGTGAAGGACAGGCGGGCTTTGCTAATGCTTTGCTTGGCTTCTGCTGCATCATCCAATATTTCTGCTCTTCTCTCTTTGAGGTCTTCCTTTATCACTTCTCTGCACTGCTTTGCAAGCTTAGATGTTAGCATTTGGTCACCTGAGGCTCGTGCCTTGCCACGTTGGTGAATAAGCTCAAGAGATTTTGAAGACAGGCATCCTTTTCTGGTTTTTTCTCTCGGCATTCTTTGCACAATCATGGAGGTGCTGAAACAGTTGGTTGTATTCTTTATCAATGTCATCAATGATGGTATCTTCCCATGTTGCTGCAACGGTGCCAAAGAGTTCCCGTTTGGTGGTCGTTCTGGGAGTACTCTTCTTAAACTTTGTAGCCTTTTCTCCCCGTTGCGTGAACTAGAATTTTGCACGAAGGAGATGGTGGTCTGATCCTGTTTGGAATTTTGGGATGACAGCGACATTGGTCAGGCAAAACCTTCGATTGAAGATGATGTGTTCCATTTCATTGTGGAACTGTCCACCAGGGATTTCATGCCCAATGTTTCGATTCAGCCTTCTGGAACTGTGAGTTCCCATGAATGGTCTTGGTGGACATGATGAACTCAGATAGTCTCTCACCCTGTTTATTCCATTCGAGGCCATAGGCTCCAATGTGGAGTTCTTCGGCCAATCTTCTCGGTCCTATTTTGGCATTACATCACTGACTATGATCTTTTAGAAGGTGTCATTGTTTTTGTAGAACTCCTCGAGTTCCATGTAGAATTTCTCAGTTCCTTCTTCCTTGTATGTGGATGCTGGTGCGTAGACCCAGGATATCACCATTCTACAAAGAAGTGATCATCAATGTCAAAAGAGGGGTTCAGCAGGGTGATACCATTTCACCAAATCTCTTCAGCGCCACCCTTGAGAACATCATGAGACAATTAGAATGGAAAGGAATGGGAGCGAAGGTAGATGGTCGGCAACTACACCACCTCTGCTCGTTGATGACATCATTCTAATAACACCAACCATCAGATGCTGCATGACTTCGACCGAGAATGTGGAAAGATAGGTCTACAGCTGAATCTCAGCAAACCTATTCATGAAAAATGAACTAGTTCTAGAGGCCCTATTCATTCTCAATGGAACAATCATCTCTGAATGCAGCAGTTATGTGTACCTAGGTCGAGAAGTTGACATGATGAATGACCTAAAACCTGTGCTGTGCAGGACTAAGAGAGCAACATGGAATGCCTTTAAAAGTATCAAAGAAATAGCTAAAAAAGACAAAGACCTCCAGCTCCAGGCACATCTCTTCAACTCCTCCATTCTCCCTGCACTAAAATATGCCTCAGAGACCTGGGTCCTATGAAAGTAGGATAAGAATGCTTTTCGGGTCTCCCAAAGAGGAATCGAAAGAGCTATTCTTGCAATATCATGCCTCACTCAAGTGAAAGAAGGAATCCAGAGCTCCGACCTCCATTGTTGTTCCAGTATCAGAGACGCTGTCTCATATGCCAAGGCATCAAAAATCATATGGGCTTGACATGTAATGGGATTTGGAGACGACCACTGGACTCTTTACCGACTGGATCCCATGGAATGTCAAAAGATCACATGGAAGCCCACCGACAAGTTGGTCAGTCTTCTTCGTCAAGACCCTGAATGAATGGTTTGAAGCTCTTTGTATTCCTGAAGCAACCAGATGCCATTGGGCAACACTGTCACATGCTAGGGTCAAATGGAAATGTTACTGGCTCCCACTCGAGGAAATCGACGAATAACGGAATGCCAAGTGATCAAGTGATCAAGTGATTTTGTTATAGTCATCAATGTTTCAACACCTAACACATCACCATTATCACTTTTTCTCCACCACTGTCACCAATTTTCCAACAACCCCTCAAGCAAGTCCACAGTAATTTATCTTATATCGCTTTTTATCAATGAATTGCTATGTAACCATAAAAATATTTATTTAAAGAAAATTAGTGTAAATTGTTGTATCTCACCATTGAGACATTAAATACTTATATGAAATATATTAAAATGTTGTTACAGGTTAAACATTCTGTGTTAATATTTGGTTTGTTAAGATTGGTTGTCTTCTGTGTTACATCCTATTCAATATGTAATGTTACTACTTGATTATCAGTGTCATAGAGTTTGCAGATGTTGTGTGGCTGAAAATTTGACTACACGCTTCAGGAATTCCAGAAGTTTTTGCTAGATGCTGCAACTGGAGTTAAATATTTTTTACTGGGTGGTGACTTTAGGGTTTGAGTGTGATTAACATGGCTTCTGGAATTACTGGGAATTGAGGAGAGGTAGTTCATCCTGACTCCGGGAAAGCCTGGAGATTTCAGTCACAAAACTGGCATACCTGAATTTTCAACAGGTTAATTACTTTGTGTGGCTCCATCCAAAGACAGTGGAATCTTTTCAGAGGCACAACAGCAATTTTGTATCGTGGGAATAAGTAGCTGCTTAGGCTCTGTTTGAGTGGGCCATAGGTTGTCCCGTCCTTCTCCAGGTGTCGTGGATGTCTCCGACATGCAAGGGTCTCTGAAGGCTTTTTGGTGGTTAGTTGCTCTCTTAAAAAATAATTTATGAGTCTCGGGGCCAGAGCGATACCCCAGCAGGTAGGGCATTTGCCTTGCACGCAGTCGGCCTGTGCCGACCTGGGTTTGATCCCGGCATCCCATATGGTCCCCTGAGCACTGCCAGGAGTAACTCCTGAGTGCAGAGCCAGGGGTAACTCCTGAGTATTACCGGGTGTGACACAGAAAAGCAAAAAAAATATTTATGAGTCTCTGGAAGCAAAGCATATGCAGCGGAAACACCATACCTACTTTTATGTTCATAGCAGCATTATTCACAATAGCCAGAATCTGGAAACAACCAGAGTGCCCAAGAATCGATGACTGGATAAAGAAGCTTTGGTCCATCTACACAATGGGATACTATGCAGCTGTTAGGAAAAATGAAGTTATAAAATTTGCCTATAAATGGATGGACATGGAAAAGATTATGTTGAGTGAAATTAGCCAGAAGGAGAGAGACAGATACAGAATGACTGCATTTATTTGCATGACATAAATATATATGTACATATTATGGTACTAATATCCAAGGTCAAGCAAAACATATCAGGAGGTCTTGTCAAAGGTGGAAATTATCACAAACATTGTGGGAGTCAGAGTCTAGGTAAGACAGAAAATGGAACAGTGTGCTAACAATTGTCAAAAGTACTAATACCAACCTAGAACTGAACATTAAATACAGGAAAAAAATATGCATGACATCCCTTTAATATATGTTCTGTAATCCATAGTTTGGAAGGAAAGGAAAAGAGAGAGAGAAAGAGAGAGAGAGAGAGAAAGAAAGAAAGAAATAAAGAACCTGCCATGGAGGCGGGCTGGGGAGGGGGGGGAACTGGGGACGTTGGTGGTGGGAGATGGGCACTGGTGGAGGGATGGGTACTGGAACACTGTATGACCAAAACCCAAATATGAACTTTTTAATTGTATATCTTTGTAATTATATATCTCATGGTGGTATAATAAAATACTTAAGAAATTTTGAAAAATAGTTCTTTCACAACAGTGCTATTTTGTCTTCATTGATTTTATCCTGAATATATTTGTACTTTCTCTGTATCTATTAAGCTTGCTAGTTAAGAGTGTTTCTCTGTGCTGTTCTACTGCCATATTGACAAAGGAGAGAAATTACCCATTTATTTTTAATCCGAACTCCACAATATTAGCTAGTTTTTGTCTTAGCCCAGATCTTTTAGAGGTAATTCATCTTTATAATATGCTACCCAACACTTGCCCCCAATCAATTTTTCATATAACAATCAGGGTGATCTTTTCTGTATTTTTATTTTTAAACATGAGAGAGCTATGACCACACAGTTGCTGAAAATTCTCCAATGACTTCACAGGGCAAAATCTGTCTATGAATGCTTCTCCAACTTTATTGGCTACCACTCTCCCCTCCTGGATTTCTGATACAATCATCTATGCCAACTTAACTCTATGTGGTGTGATCTTAGCTTTCATCTGGAGGTCTTCCCCTAGAAATGTTCTTAGCTTATCTTCACACTTCACTCTTAAATACCTCTTCTTAGAAATGGCCTCTTCCACCACTTCTTTTCAAATGTTATGCACAAATATTATGCAGTTTCTTACCTGCTTTCTGTATTTTCTTCATAGTTTAGCCCAGACAGACCAGTTATGATGGGATTTGCCAAGTCATAGCCAAACATTGACATGTATAATGAGTGAGTGAAGAGATATTAGGAAACTTTGAGTAATTAACTCAAATTACATGTTCCTACCTTATTCTGAGTTTAGGTTTTAAAATGACCATGCATACTGAGCTTTTGTTGAGCAATTCGCAGTAGTAGGGTAACGGATGAGAAACTGTTATATATCTTATAATAGATGATGGTGGGATAGCCAGTGTGATTGGATGAAGTTGATGAAAAGTGGTCAACTCTGGAAAAAACGGAAAGCAAAAATTCACACTCAGTATTTATACTGCATCTGTGGTTTGTAGAATAACAGGATGAAGGACTACAAAAACAATTTAGAAAAGGGGGACGTCTGGGTCACCCTTGACCCCAGAGTACATGGAAGAGAAGAAAAGGAAAGAAGTTGTGTGGGAGTGGGGAAAATGATGACAAAGTGAAGTAATGGAGAAGCAGGGGTCATTACCAAGCATGGTATAGTTTGATATATCTAAACCATGACTCAACACCACTTACAACATAAGATCTAAATTACAACCACCAAATTTTAAAATATCTGTCAATGTGGTAGTGGAGGAGGTGAGAAGGAATTGGGGAACTCTTAGGGAGGGATATTGATTCGGGTTATGAACTTGGTGCTAGAATATTATATTCTAAAACTCACTGTTAATACACTATTAATAACTTTGTGAATCACAGTTCTTTAAATAAAAACCTTTTAAAAATTTAAAGGGAAAAATTAGGGAGAATTTTCTAGGTGCCTATTGCCTACATGATTTCTATAGCCATGTGAGTCTGTGGATCTCTTCTGAGCAAAGACACAGTAAGTTTTAGTCTTTTAGCCTCTTGTCCACCCAGGATAATCCTGCTACCTTTTTAAATGTTTCTGTCTGTCAGAACCTCCTCAAAGTAATGTGTTTCATCTGTTCATTGGAACTTACATTTTCCTGTTAGAAAAATCAATAAATCTTTTATGTGCTTTTTTGTTTTAACTATTTTTACAAGCGTGAATTCAATTAGAAAGAGGATGCTTACCTTTCAGCTTGAATTTTCAATTCTTAACCTTTACCTCTGTTCCAAAGTGATAGCAAATAGCCTATTTGATGCTATCATAAGGTCTGTAAAGGAGAGGGTAGAAAAAATGAGTGTTTGTATTTTAAAAACCTTTATTTGGAATATTACAATTATCATACATTTACTATGCATTAGGTTTAGGGAGTTTTATTTTAATGACTTTATGGAGCTACTTAATCTCACAGAAACTAGAATACTAATTACTGTACTGTGTTGCAATAGGAAAACCAGCAAATTACTCAAATTTTAATTATAATATTCAGTTTTAAACAAGTGTATAAAAATTGACTTTGTATGCAATAATTGATTTGTCATTTAAGCAGTAATTTTTAATGCAAATGGACTACTTTATATGTTTGAACCAGTTATTATAAAATTAATTACTGAATATAATATGTAGCAGAGCTGACTATCAAGACTTTTTTCCTAACTGGCTTATCCATTCATGCAAAATCTGTTTTTTATGCACTGTGATGAGCTTTATAACCAAAGAAAACTAAACCACATTCTATATGCCTGCTAAATGTGCCTTTCATTATAATTATCCTTTTTAAGTGCTTTCTAAACTCTCTTCCTCAAGGCTCTCCATTAGTGAATTTTCACAGTAACCCTAAAAAGCTAGTTAAGCATTTTAAATCCTTCACAATTTGGAGACAGTAAAATTTGTTTAGTGACAAAATGTTAAATATTTGAACAATTTTCACTTTGTGGTATTGCATTTGCTGGTCTGAACTCCTTTGTATTAGGGAAATATTTTTTCATGTTTCTTTTCAAATACAGTACTCACTCAAAAACAATTGAAGGTAATGAATGGTGATAATGAATACCTACCTCTAGATATATCTCTACCTATAATACCTATATAAATAGGTACTGTGTATATATATATATATATATTTATAAACAAAGATAGTGAATGAGGATAAGGACGGCCTATCGAGTCTCTAAATATATATATATATACAAAAAGTAACATGATATTAATATATAGTATATATATATATATAGACTATCGATAGGCCGTCCTTATCCTCATTCACTATCTTTGTTTTCTACTTCTGTGTATATATAGGTACTATATAGAGAGATACAGATATTAAAATTGTAAACAGGTGGATACTCATGATCTCTATTCACTATCTTCAAATGCATGCATATATGTAGGCATATCTATTGATCATCTATCTATCTATCTATCTATCTATCTATCTATCTATCTATCTATCTATCTATCTATCTATCTATCTATCTGTCTGTCTGTCTGTCTGTCTGTCTGTCTGTCTGTCTGTCTGACTGTCTGTCTGTCTATCTATCTATCTCTATCTCTCTCTCTCTCTCTATCACTCTATCTCTCTCTATCTCTCTATCTCTCTCTATCTCTCTCTATTTCTCTATCTCTCTCTCTCTCTATCTCTCTCTCTGCCTCTATCTCTCTATCTCTCTATCTCTCTATCTCTCTCTATCTCTCTCTCCATCTCTCTATCTCTATCTTTCTCTATCTCTCTCTATCTCTATCTCTCTCTATCTCTATCTCTCTCTATCTCTCTACTCTCTATCTCTCTATCTCTATCTCTCTATATTTCTCTATCTCTCTATATCTCTCTATCTCTATCTATTTATCTATCTCTCTATCTCTATCTCTCTCTTTATCTCTTTCTCTATCTCTCTCCATCTCTCTTTTTATCTCTCTCTCTTATCTATCTATCTATCATCTATCATCTATCATCTATCTTCTATCACCTATCATCTTTCTATCTATGCTTAGGGCCAAAAATATCAACCACATTAATTTCAATAAAATTTGATTTTTGAGTTTTCATTAACTTTTCCACCTGTATTTTTAGTTGTCTGTGATTAAGATGATATAAAAGAAATAGCTTTACGTAGGATACTAATCTTTTATTTTCCTAAGTAAAGACATACCTCAAATAACCTTTTCAATAAATTTAATCATGTGAAAAAAGGGTTTTGGGAAATGGGGCTCATCTGGTATTGCTAGTGAGTACTCCTAGCATGATATCAGGTACCATTATCATTCCAAACCAAGCACTCCTTTGTGGTAAGCATGTTGGCCAGCCATGGAGAAATTTTCCAAACTCATAAAAGGATATTTTAACATCTAAAGAGCAGAGAAAAACAGACCTGTGAATAAGAGACAATTATTTTAATAAATAAATGCCTCTTATTCCGATTTGTCCTCATTATTATTAGAATTAATAAATGCTTCTTATATTCAATGAATATTGTATCTTAATAAAAATTATAGTGCCATTATTTGTCTATAAAATATTAAAAAAATACTGACCAACACACACTTATTATTTTCCTTAATAAGAAGGACCTTAGATTTTTTTATACTCTTTGATAAGTGTGACAGCCAAGTTGATAATTTTTACTTACTCATCAATTTAATTTCTGTTTTTTATTTTATTATTTCTTCTCAGGGCTTACTTCTGTCTCTGTATTCAGGGGTCACTTCTGGTAGCAGCTCAGGGGACCATAGGAGATGCCAAGGAGCAAATCTGAGTTTGACACACTAGATGTGAATGCCCTACTCACTGTTATCATTTTGGCCCATCTAATAAACAAGTATCTCTTCTGATGGTGCATTGCTTCTATAAAGAGCAATTATTTTAGTGCAACAAAATCCAGACATCTCTTTATTCTCATTTTTAAATTCTAAGAAGATAGGTATCATCATGAAAAAGTAAGTGTAGTCCATAATTAGAATAGATTTATACATAAACAGAACAGACTTAATTGAGACAATATTAACATAAAAGACAGATATTTAATAATCATATCCCCCAAAGTGATGGCTTTTATAAATATCCAGGTCAACTCTATTTTTAAAATGTCAACTTTTAAAATCAATTTAAAATATCTATAAATACTATATTAGCATGTTAGAAGTAATGAGAAATCCTAGCCCCCCCCCAAATATTTTAATCCTCTTTGAACAAGAGTTTTTCAAATTTATTTGATCAAGTAAACCAAATGTTTCACTAACTTCCATTTACTATCTCATAGCCCTATTGCTATGTGCTATATGTTTTAGAAAGCAATAAGACAAACATTTACCAGTGCCTATTTCAGATGCACATTTCTGCTGCCTTGCAGGAGGGAGAAACCGGGTAGAAAGATGGGAACAAATAGGTAATAATTACTTGAGTTTCATCTCTAATATTATTTAGTCATGGGTTCTAAGCCTAACTCAGTCTTCAGGAGGTAACTTTAAATGGAATACATAATTTAGGCAGGCAACTTTTACTAAAATTATTGTAGTCTTCATGATTGGGTCACTAAGGGTGAAAGAGACTGAATACCTGCCATCAGTATGTTAAGCAATTATACAAAGGACTAATAAAGCACGGGAAATTCTCATTAGAAAGACAAATTTGATATTAGCAAGCCTATATTGATACACAATTAATCCATAGGATAACTCTGAGTCATGAGTCAGTGTTATAACTTTTACTTTCAAAGTCTTTGCAGTAGTTAGCAACAGAGATGGGATAGGAATTTAGTCTTAGTCCCACAGCTTACTCACCAGATATGGATCTGAAAAATCTTGCAGAAAGGACAGTTTTGGAAAAATAGTGAGAAGTCACTGAAAAAGAATGAGGTATGGGTAGGTTGTTAATAGTTCTTGTCTAAAGGAAACAATAGGTTCCATGATCTTTAGTGAGAATATATTGCCAACATTGTTATTAATAACAATTATGATATATAAAATAGTATCGGGGAACGCCTCCGTGGTCCCTGACAGTGCTGGGTCCCTATACCTCCGAAGCTAGAGGGGAATGGATGAAGACTCAGGAATCTGATGCATTTTTAAAAGGCTTTACTTATCACAGGTTCAGGCATACAAATCAGCAATAGGAAAAACCCAGTGCTTAGGATTCCAGGCTAGAACTCCAGCCACATGTAGGCCAAGATGGCGGCCACCACGTGTAAAGGCCCTGTAGAGAGGAGACAAACAAAACTCCCAGGAAGGGTGCTAGCTCACAGAGAGAGAGAGCCCAAAAGAGAGAGAGAGAGAGAGAGAGAGAGAGAGAGAGAGAGAGAGAGAGAGAGAGAGAGAGAGAGAGAGAGAGAGAGAGAGAGGAAGCAGACTGGTTTTATACCCCTGCAACTCAGACCTCCCGCTATTATGGGAAACAGAAAGGGTCAAATGCCCTTAGGTAATTTCTCCCAGCACCTCACCTAGGGCCTATTATATGCTAATGTTTTGAGCCAAGATCTGCCTGGAAATGCAGCCCTTATAGGGTAGAGAAGGGGGGTTTTGAGATGGCAAGCCTCTGTACCAAAGACTATACTAATGCCAGTTAAATATTTCTGCAAGCCTTCACAAGAGACTTGTCTACTTCACGGTAGTTTTGTATTTTAGTTGCCTTAGTTATCAGAGAGCCATGCTTGATTGCTTGGAGGCAAACAGCATTTCTCTCTGGGCTAATTACTTAGAGATCCAACGTGGCCAGGCATATATGCTGGCAAGATCTAGCTAGTCCCACGATGATTGTGGTTGCATGAGAGAATATTTATACCAGCTAGAACATAATACATGGTCAGATAAACTGCCACATTTAAATTACTCCTCTATCTACAAAGGTGATCTGCAGGAGGCAATCCAGGGCAGGCGCAGAGGCTTTTAGGTGTCCTGCAACAACTCCCCTGATTATTTTACTATAATAAAATTGAAAAAGTACAAAATATTTAGTAAAATACAGTAAATTAAGATAAGAAAAAACAATTCCAATTACAAAGTGATTATACATGTTACTTTAGGATCCTAACTTGTTTTGGACCCAAAGCAATGTTCATGACAAAGTGTTTCTAGCTGTCTGAATATGACGAACCATAGTTTGCACTGTCCATAATTTGTGACAGTCTAATTGCCATATGTTAAGTAAAGTCACGTTTTTGGAGAAAGGTCTGAAGAACGGCCATTGGAACAGTAGTAGCGGTGATCATAAGAATAAGTCTTTGGAGAGCAGCTTTTAGGACCTCGTTGCATTGTCAGGAACACTGGATCGAGTTTTAGGAACACTGGAACAAGAGTCTTGAGCGCTGGAACAGGTGTCTGGAACAGTGGTACAGGCATCTTGCAAGGCATCTTCAGCAAGGGAACACTGGCACTGTAACTGTATCTGTAGCTTAATTTTAAGCGAGACAAAAACACTTTTTGAGATTAATCACAGATAGAGACTTTAAGGCATTGACAGGAATTCAAGAACATGAAGAAACTTCAACACCTTGTGAAAGGAAACATTAGGGAAAACTTTTTTTGCAAATTGTTAAATTTTTAGTGCGCACTATTTTAGGAGTCTTGGAGTATTGAGCACTGTAGCACAAGTTTACTGCTTTCCAATATCTTATCCTGTGAACAGAATTATTAGAAAAACCTTTTTCCATTGATTTAGCAAACTTTTGTAATGAGCACTTGTGATCAGAGTCCAAAGCCTCAAATATTATGGAAGGAATTTTTAGCAGCCAAGTTCTTTTTCTGTAAATATCTGAAAAAAAAGCATTAAAAATTTTTTATTAGTTGTTAGCAGATTTTGATATTGAGCACTAAACTTAGAGTTAACCCTTTTTCTCCATTTTTTAATTTTTTAAATTTTTTTGTACCTGTAAACAATACATTAGAAAACTTATTTCTAAAATCTTGACACTGAACATCATACATGGCAGTCGTTTTTTCTTCCAAACCTTACAAATCTTCTTCATTAGTCATTCCTATACATAAAGACCTTAGAAAATTCTTACAAAATACCTTCTCCTTGAGGGGTATTCAGGTTCTTTCTTTCTTAAACATACTCCAAGGCAGTGTGTTTTTTTTTAAAGAAAGGGGTTATGTCCACTTAAAGCATCAACAATCAACAGGCTGCAATGAAGATTATTTTTTATTAAGGATGAACTAAGATAAACAGGCTGCAAAGCAAAATTATTGTTATTAAGATGGAGCATGTTCAACAGACTACAAAATGTAATTATCATTATTAAAAAATGAACCAATCCGGGAGGTTTGAACAGCAGTTTGCAATTTAAAATTAAGACCTTATACGGAAAGAAATTAGGTGTTTTTAAACCTGTATTGAAAGAAAGTACGTGTTTTTAGACCTGCTACCCATTTATAATCAATTTTTACTTAGATAGGTGAATTGACTGGTTTTTGAGTCTGCATCTGTGTTTTCCTACGGCTCTCCTTGAGACAAATTTAAAGAATTTAAGGTGAATAATGTTAAAGATACCTGTCTTTTGTTGCTTTAATAACGAATTTTGAAAGATTTTTGAGCACATTTAACACTTCGTCATTAGCCATAACATTTACAATAAATCATAGGCCAAAACCATACATTTGCCAAAAGTCATTTGCCACAAATATCCAATCAAATAACTTGTCTGCAAACCTCCAGCCAAGTGGAATGGAGCACAGACAAATAAAAACTGGAACAATTTAGTCCTGTTTGTCTTTATGGAAAGCTCTGGTGCACATGAAGGTGGCAGGCAACTGCAGATAGAGCCTAAAGCTCTTTTCCAGCTGAATTAAATAAAGATGCCATCAAGAAATCTGCCTTTTTATTTCCTTAAACAAAAGGTCCAGAAAAGCCTCTACTTTAAACTTAACAACTTGCTTTCCAGGACTTGCACTCAGCTCCTGTTGGGAGAGATGCAGTTTTATCACAAAAATCACAAGAGTTATCATTAGAAAAGACCAAAATAAAGAATCGTTATGAGAAATGTTACGAAGCTCCCAGAGATTTGCTCTTTTTACTATTAAATTTAGAACAGGAGGAAATACAAGTCTTTTGAGGCCTGGACAGGCTGGAGGAATTAATTCGTTCCTCCCCTTCCTCCGGCTCCGGGCACATCTCTTCGACTCCACCGTTCTCCCTGCATTAACATACGCCTCAGAGACCTGGGCCCTACAAAAGCAGGATGAGAATGCTATTCGGGTCTCCCAGAGAGGAATCGAAAGAGCTATGCTTGGAATATCACGCCTCACTCCAAGTGAGAGAAGGAATCAGGAGTTCCGACCTCCATCGCTATTCCAGAATCGGGGACTCAGTCTCGTTTGCCAAGGCATCGATAATCAGATGGGCTGGACATATAATGCGATTTGGAGACAATCGCTGGACTAGAGCCATTACCGACTGGATCCCACGGGATGTCAGTCACGTGGCCGCCCACCTACAAGATGGTCAGTCTTCCTTGTCAAGACCCTGAAGGAACGGGTTGAGGCTCTTCGTATTCCTGAATCAACCAGATGCCATTGGGCTACATTGGCACGTGATAGGGTCCAGTGGAAATGTTACTGGCGCCTGCTCGAGCAAATCGATGAATAACAGGATTCAAGTGATCAAGTGATCCCCTTCCTCATCAGAGCTTGTAAGAATTTTAGGAACTTGAGATTCATTCTCCATGAGAAGGGCATCTCCGCCTTCGGAGGTATTAACTCCGGGCAGATTTTCAGTTTGAGAGTCTGCCTCCTCTGGAGGATTCTTTTTCTTCCTCTAGGTTATCATCAAGCTTTAAAATCTGTTTGCTAGATTTAATTTCATGACTCTTTGAAAGAAAAGCAGAAGTTACAAAAGTTACCACTTCTACTAGCACCTGAAGAAACAGGTGAAGCCAGAACAAATAAAAAAAAAAACCCAAGAGGTAACCCATTTTAACTCACGGTTTGAATGATGCTCCCAGCTTCAGGAAAAATTTATCAACACCTCGGTGGGACCTCCAGATGCAGGGATTCCCACCCAGGGACTCCAGATGTCGGGGAATGCCGCCAGGGACCTCAACAGTGCCGGGAAGCAAGTTCCTCTTCTACCTCCAAGCTGGCGGGAAATGGACGAAGACTCAGGGATCTGATGCAGTTTTAAAAGGCTTTACTTATCACAGGTTCAGGCATACAAAGCAGCAATAGGAAAAACCCGGTACTTAGGATTCCAGGCTAGAACCCCAGTCACGTGTAGGCTAAGATGGCGGCCACCATGTAAAGGGCCTGTAGAGAGGAGACAAAGACAAGACTCCCAAGAAGGGTGCAAGTTCACAAAGAGAGACCCCAGAGAGAGAGAGAGAGAGAGAGAGAGAGAGAGAGAGAGAGAGAGAGAGAGAGAGAGAGAGAGAGAGAGAAAGAGAGACAGGAAGCAGGCTGGTTTTTTATACCCCTGCAACTCAGACCTCCCACTATTATGGGAAACAGGAAGGGTCAAATGCCCTTATGTAATTTCTCCCAGCACCTCACCTAGGTCCTATTGTATGCTAATGTTTTGAGCCAAGGTCTGCCTGGAAATGCCTTTATAGGGTAGAGAAGGGGGTTTTTGAGATGGCAAGCCTTTGTACCAAAGACTATACTAATGCCAGTTAAATATTTCTGCAAGCCTTCACAAGAGACTTGTCTACTTCCACGGTAGTTTTGTATTTTAGTTGCCTTTGAATTATCAGGGGAGCCATGCTTGCTTGCTTGGAGGCAAACAGCATTTCTCTCTGGGCTAATTACTTAGACATCCAACATGGCCAGGCAAATATGCTGGTAAGATCTAGCTAGTCCCACGATGATTGTGGTAGCATGAGAGAATATTTATACCAGCCAGTACAGAATACATGGTCAGATAAACTGCTACATTTAAACAACCTCCCTATCTACAAAGGTGATCTGCAGGAGGCAATCCAGGGCAGATGCAGAGGCTTTTAGGTGTCCTGCAACAAAATAGGAACTATGAAAATGAATTTTAGACCAAAAACTACCCTGAAAAAGACTCAGAAACCATCACAAAATTCTGGAACCTGCAAGATTTGTAGATCCTTGCTAATTTACCAGAAATAAAAAAGAAATGTGAATTTTAAAAAGTCTTATAAAATCCAAACAAACCTAAAAACAGGATCCTTGTAGTAGTTTTCTCTGTTCTTCAAGATGCTGGGTATATGCCTGACATACCGAGATAAGGCAGCAGCTTCTCCAATTGCAGTTATTACCAGTAGCTAACTAGAATTATCATAAAATGAAACAAGCTGGGTGTGCCAGAAGGCCGTGAAATATACAAGAAGCTCAGTCAATACAGCTAGATTCCTCTGCTGCATGGGAGGTAGCTAATAGATACAAGACATCAGGAATCCACATGGCATCTGAGAAGCAGGTTGAACTAAGAAACTTTCTTGAGACTCTGACGATAATTTTCAAGCGGCATAGTAGAACTGGCAACACATTGGTAGACAGAACAATATGGCACATTATGTCACAGACATGTAACTTATTTACTAAAGATGTCCAACAGACCTTAGGACAAAACCCATTCTTGTATCATACCATGGATAAAAATGAAAGGGTAATCTCAATGCATCTACAGTGTAGAGAACTCTGCTTTTCAATTATTGGCTTCTGTAAAACGTCCACATCTAGATTATGTGCACTGAAGGGGTAGACATTTAAATATTTGAAATCCATAAAGAATACTGAGCATTCATAAGTTGGACTTGACTATATGATATTTTTCCTCAGCACAAGCCAACCAATCTCCAGCATGTAGTCTCTGTTATGTTATTAATCTTTTTATTTTCAGACCACAATGTTTATTTTCTCTCAGCCAGAATAGGACAAATGGGATAATGTGGAGAAGGGTTAGAAGTGTCTTATAATATCATCAAATTTTTAAAGAGAAAATAATAGTTTTTAATAGCATAAAATGGTACTTATAGAAGTAAATTGAAAAAAGGGATAGAGGGTATTTAAAATCTTATATTAAAATATTGAGATATTTAAAATATTATTCTGCAAAAAGTGAGGATAGATCATTCTTAATTCAAAAGACTAGAAATAAAATCAATGGAAAGAAACCACAAATAAATAGATTTTAGTTTAGTACAAGGAAGAATTTTCCAATTACATTTTAATCTAACAAAATAATAGAATACACTAAGCAGCCACTTAGTTGGCAGTGATCAGTGACTGGAGAACCATTTGGGATGATAAAGTATAAGTTCATTACTGACCAGAGGTTAAAGTAAGTGTACTTTATAATGTTTTGTTTCTCTCTTATGCCTCCTACTGGTTTGTAAATTCCTTGGAGATAGGAACAGCATGTTCTAAATATTTATAATACCCACAGAGTTAAAGAATCTTAAAAATAAGGGCTTAAAATTTATAAATAAATTAATTTAATAACATTTTACCTTGAATTACGGCATAAAATTCAAAACTGCCCTCTCAATTCAATTTGCTATATCACTCAAAGTAATTACCTACATGATTTACACACAAGTAGATTTTCTAAGACAACATGACTCTGTGTCAACTGGTAAATTAAAATCAGTTTTACACTAAATATATTGAGACAGTCAATGTCAGTTGATTGACAATGTCATCCTGTTGCCATATGCATTTATTAATAAGACATCCTTATATGAGAAAGTAAAATTTATATTTTGAGGGGATTCACACAAAAGTAAAATTAAAATCTGGTAATTGTCAAAACTTCTAAACTATAGTCATTACTGTATGTATTATGTGATAAAAATTAAAATACATCGGACTATGAAGAAATTTTAGTTATATTCTCTTGAATGCAATATATGCTTAAATGATCCACACAAAAATACCATGTCTATCTTTTTTAAATTTTGCATATAAGCCTATTTCATATATATTTGATATTGGCATTTTTTATGTTAATTGATGTTTCATTATGATCACTGCTATGTCTGCTGTAATAAATAGATGAGAGTTAGAGCTCATTGGCACTGTCAGTACACTTAATAGATTGAATTATGTGCTTAAGAAGAAGAATCAATGATTATTGGAAAACTCCTAAGAAAACTGCTGCCTAGAAAAATGTATTTCCTGGGGCGGAGCGATAGCCCAGCGGGTAGGGCGTTTGCCTTGCACGCGGCCGGCCTGTGCCGGCCTGGGTTCGATCCCGGCATCCCATATGGTCCCCAAGCACCGCCAGGAGTAATTCCTGAGTGCAGAGCCAGGAGTAACCCCTGAGCATCGCCGGGTGTGACCCAAAAAGCAAAAAAAAAAAAAAAAGAAAAAAAGAAAAAATGTATTTCCATGAATAATTTTCCTCCAGAAAAATTCATTTTGATAAAATACACTCATATATTAGGGTTACCTTTTAAAAAGTCATTCTTGGACTTAAATTTAACAACCTTCTAATGAACTTTCAGTGATTCCCTGCTATGACCTGGAGTTTGAAGTACATCTGTGAAAACTTGTCATGAGTGCTTATTGAAAATATAAGTCATTTTTGAGCCAAGAGAGTAATCAAATATTTATCTTCTTGGGGAAAAACAAATAAAATCAAACAAATATTAAAATATTGAGGAACTAAGCTATGTGTGTAGTTGGGAGGTCTACACAAACCTACTTAAAATATCCTTTGTGTAAAATGAAACATCAATCTAATTCCAAGTGTGGAGAGCTAGCATGGCAAATCCAATGTAGCTGCAAGGCAGTTTACATTGTATCTTACCAGTGTTCAATTTAAGAAAAGATTGAAGAACATCAGACTGCAATAAAAACAATTTGCGCAGAATAAATTTGGTACTTGCCAAACATTTCTCAGAGAGAGCAGCTTTACAGGAAAGCCCAGATGTAGTGAGACACGGGTTGCTACAATTCGTGCAGAATGATGATTAGGCATAAACTTAGTTAAAATATTCCAGAAGTATTAAGTGTTTGTGATAAAAGCAATCTTCATCTAAAGGCATTTAAATTCTGGTATCTGAGAGTAGGTAGAAAGGTAGCTCACTGAAACTTATATAGAGATTTTTTTCCGCAGAGTTTTACAATGCTTCCTATAAAATAATGGGTTAAAGATAGACAGTGTCTATGAATCAAGCTCAGTGGTGTTCTTTGCAATATGTTTTATATAATTCAGGGGTAGATGGAGGGCCAGCAAAGGGGGTGGGGGAGACTGTACGGGGTCTGGCATATATGAGAACAATAAAGGACATTGTTCCAAATAACAGTGTCCTGCACAAAGTCAAAGGCATAAAATTTCAGAAGGTTATAGGGAATTAAATTAATGGTTCTATGGACAATGAAGGACTTCAAGTAACTATTAATATATATTTATTTTTATTTTGGTTGTCTGACCATACCCAATAGTACTCGAGGAGACTCCTATCTTTTTGCTCTGGAGTTACTCTTGGAGGTACTTGAGAACTACATATAGTGCCAGGGATTGTACCAAGATAACCGCATGATTTTTCACTTGTACTGTACACCCTCATCTTACAGCTGCTGCCTTGTTTACTCTTCAGACTAGCTCCCCAACTTCAGGGCTAAGCTTGACATACATGCAAGACAGGCTGCTAAAATGCTCAGGTACAAGGGCCTATGTCTAAAACCTCTGTGGTGCCCTCAGAAGGTCATACCAACTCCCACCTGCTGAAACCCCAACAGCCACACTTACCATATCAAAGGCCTAACTTCACTGCTACATGTTTTATCCTTTCATAGATAACAAACCAACAAAATTATAGGTACACCAGTTTTCAGGCTGAAAACTGAAAACTGGTGTCTCCTTGGAGGGAGGGTGATAAATGTCATTCAACTTTTCCCTGGCCCCGCATTTCCAGAAGCCCTCCAGCCACACCCACATCCCACGGTCACTGCCATGTAAACTCACAGGCACAGTTCTACAGATCCTGGAGTTCCTAGAATGTGTGTCTGCGCGACTTCATCTTCCCGAAGACAGCCCAGTAGGAGCAAGGCAAATTAGATGGGAAAGTAGCACAGAAGCCAAGGGTGCTCAATAAACAGAAACAATGACATGGAAGGCACAACTAACAACAATCAGTTTAGTCCGACAATGATCTAAGGATACTATAATGAGATACATAAGGTTTCCTTTACTGAAGTTTTTTTTTTCAATTCCATTAGCCATTTGGTTGTAACAAACAATATAAAATAAATTCGTTTGAGTCTGCTAAAAGGGCTTAATCGACAGGTAAGAAACTGGAGACTGGTTGAGAGAACTACAACGGTGGTGGAATTTAAGTTGGAACAAACACTAAATGCCCTTAGCACTTGTATTATGAACTCTTTGTAAACCATGGTCCTTATAGAAATTTAAAAAAAAAATCAGTATCACATAATCATGGGACCATATCTGGAAATCTGCTGCTAATGCACCTTTCTAGGAAGATGTACAACCCACGGAACCTTCTTGAATATATTTTCAACTCGAGGAGTGGTTTTTCTTAGAAGTAATTTCTTAAACACAACATATACTCCTTTATACTTATTGGGTGTGTGTGTCTTCTTGTTTCCCACAAACAATTCCCTTTATTCTTGCATTTCTCTACTTGTTCTTGATTTGAAAGGAAGAAAAGTTAGTAGATAAGATAATGATGAAGGTAAATGGTTCATTCTGCTCTGATCACTTGATCACTTGACATCCCGTTATTCATCTATTTGCTTGAGCGGGTGCCAGTAACATTTCCATTTGACCCTAACACATGCCAGTGGAGCCCAATGGCATCTGATGGCTTCAGGAATATGAAGAGCCTCAAACCGTTCGTTCAGGGTCTTGATGAAGAAGTCTGACCATCTTGTAGGTGGGTGGCCACGTGATCTTTTGATATCCCATGGGATCCAGTCGTTAATGGCTCTGGTCCAGCGGTCATCTCCAAATTGCATTACATGTCCAGCCCATCTGATTTTCGATGCCTTGGCAACGAGACAGCATCCCTGACTCTGGAACAGCGACAGAGGTTGGAGCCTCGGATTCCTTCTTTCACTTGAATTAGCATGATATTCCAAGCATAACTCTTTCGAATCCTCTTTGGGAGACCTGATGTTCATTCTGCTGCCCCTTCAGAATGTTTATAGGAAAGTGTGTGGTTACTGATCCTCCATAAGCATGTGAGGTTTTTCTCTCAGTTGAACCTTACTTGTGGTCCTGGGATAATATGAAAGTTTCTGAGCATGTTTTAATTATATATAACTAGTACTCACTATCTTTGATGAAAGCAATAAAAACAAAATCTGTGTTTCTTTATTCATAGCACTATGGTATTCATTGTAGGTTTCTGTGTTTTATAATTATTATTTTCAAGCTTTTAAAATCAGTTTTAGGAGATTTGTAATTTTCATAGCACCGACAAAGTTTTCAGAATGAAATAATTCTTAAAATGTATAACTGAAGTAAATTTTTAATAAAGGGGAAAATACATTATATTTCATGTCTGATAAGACACAGACATTATCTTTTAACCAGTGGTAGGGGAATTTTTTTTTATCAGATTCAATGACAAAGTTCGCAGAAACAGTAAATTACTCTTCTATAAATACACTGCAAGGAAATAGTTTAATCAGAAGCATATGAAATTATATTAGTTGGAATATGAAAACAATTTAATGTCCATAGGCAGGCAATGACTGCAATTTCATACATTAATCAGATAGAAACTCTGCAACAATTAAAAATATCACTCTCTTGGAAAGAAAAATTAAGATGATGTAAAAATATTTATGAAACAATACTTGAAAAATGCAAACATAAGTAAACATCAAAACCTATTAAAATTCAAAAGTTAGGCTGGAGAGATAATACATAGGAAAATGCACTTGATTTGTGTGCATCTAAGGACATGAAATTGTGGTTCAAATATGGTCACCATGGATGGTCTCATGAGCTTTTCCAGACATGGCCAGTGACATGAGCAAATAATCAGTGATAGCCCCCAATCTCGATGCAGGAGTAGCTTCTGAGCGCAGAGCCAGGAATGACTCTAAAAACCACTGGTACTGATTATTTTTTTCTTGTATCAATACCAGTGGTGCTTAGGAGTCATTCTTGGCTAAAACAAATAATTAAGTCCTTGCAAAAGTCTATAAATAATAGTAGGAAAAAGTAGTGGGAAATAGCTGTTTTTTGTATAAAGGTAGATTAAAATGTAAAGCTCAATTATTTAAAACACATTCCTGAATAAATAAATCTGATAAAATATAGGAAATAGTTTTCTGTATATAATAGTCATGACAAAGCAGTTTTGTCAGTAGTTTAAAGATCCCACAGCTACTCCAAGAAATGGGAAGGTAGAGGGAATTGGGGACATTGGTGGTGGGAAATGGGCACTGGTGGAGGGTGGGGTGCTGGAACACTATGTGATCGAAACCTCTAAGCATGAGCAATGTTGTAATTGTATATCTCATGGTGGTATAATAAAATGTTTAATTCATAAAAAAAAAGATTCACCACCAGGATCTCACTATTCTACAAGAAAGTGAACATTAATGTCAAAAGAGGTGTTTGGCAGGGTGGTAACATTTCACCAAGACTCTTCAGCGCCACCCTCAAGAACATCATGCGACAATTAGAATGAGAAGAAAGAAATGGGAGTGAAGATAGATGGTCAGCAACTACACCACCTCCGCTTCTAATAACACTAAACATTAGCCAACCTGCACAAATGCGGGCTGACTTTGACCGAGAATGTGGAAAGATAGGTCTGCAGCTGAGTCTCAACAAAACAATATTCATGAAAAATGAACGAGTTCCAGAGGCCACATTCTCCCTTAACGGAACAAACATCTCTGAATGCAGCAGTTATGTGTACCTAGGTCGAGAACTCAACATGATGAATGACCTAAAACCTGAGCTGTGCAGGAGGAAGAGAACAGCAAGGAACACCTTCAAGAGCATCTGAAGAAATAGCTAAAAGTACAAAGAACCTCCAGCTCTGGGCACATCTCTTCGATTCCAATTTTCTCCCTGCATTAACATATGCCTCAAAGACCTGGGCCTAATGAAAGCAGGATGAGAACACTGTTCCGGTCTCCCAAATAGGAATCGAAAGAGCTAAGCTTTGAATATCACATCTCACTCAAGTGAGGGAAGGAATCTGGAGTTCTGACCTCCATCGAAGATCCAGAGTCAGGGACACTATTTCATTTGCCAAGGCATCAAAATCAGATGGTCTGGACATGTAATGCTTTTTTGGAGATGACCCCTGGACTAGAGCTGTTACCGACTGGATCCCATGGGACGTCAAAAGATCATGGGGCCGGAGCGATAGCCCAGGGGGTAGGGTTTTTGCCTTGCATGCGGCCGGCCTGTGTCGGCCCGGGTTCGATTCCCGGCATCCCATATGGTCCCCTGAGCACCGCCAGGAGTAATTCCTGAGTGCAGAGCCAGGAGTAACCCCTAGAGTTGCGGGTGTGACCCAAATAGCCAAAAACAAACAAACAAACAAAAAAAAAAAAGATCATGCCGCTGCCCACCTACTAGATACTGAACGAATGATTTGAGGCTTTTGTATTCCTGAAGTAACCAGATGCCATTGGGCTACACTGACACGTGATAGGGTCAAATGGAAATGTTACTGGCACCCGCTCAAGCAAATAGATGAATAATGGGATGTCAAGTGATCAAGTGATTGTCCCACCACAACAACCGATCTAAACTGAATGTTCCTGTGAAAGAACAGAGTTAAATTTGAGAGTGGTACTAGGTTGATACTAGTGGTACTAGTCAATTGACTAGTGGTACTAGTCAATTGTAGAATAAATTAAAGCAGTAAAAGCATGGTAAAAATAAAGTGCTAAGTGTTTGGCCACTTACATTGAGTTCAGTAATTTATTAAATATACACTACTTATTTTCTATAAAAAACTAATATGACAATAGCAGAAATAGTGCTGCATACATAAATTGTCCTCATGTAATTGAATTTTATGTGCTAACATATGGAAACATTTATAGAATTTTTAAAACAGCAAAAATCCCTACTTTCATTTGGTTTTACCAGTAAGTTCTTCTCTGCCAATTAGAGCTTTTATTTCTGAGACTACTGAATGATGTAGTCTGAATGTTAGAGCTTTTATTTCTGGACTACTGAATGATGTCAATTTGTTATCATAACCTGTGATCACTATCTAGTAACAAAATCAATATTATTGGGGGATGGAGCGATAGTATAAGGGTGAAGGCACATGCATTGCTATTGTGACTTTAATAATTTGCAGAAAATAAACAGAAGGCGCATATGTAAGATTGATAGACTGACTCTAGTTTGAGCCTAAGCCTCTGTGGCCCCTCAATCGTAGCAGGCTACAGTCCTGGAAGTTCTCAGAGGTGCTGCGGTATTCTGGGTAATCCCAGGCACTGCAGGACACCAAGCAGTGCTGTATCCACAGACACTCGCAGCGAACTGCCAATCCCCTTTCCCAGCATACACACACAGTTGAGAAGTGCCACATTTGGACTTCATGAGCACCGCTTAAGAACACCTCTCTCTTCCAAAAAAATTAAACAAGCGAAAAACTGTGTCGATGTACTGTCCTGAGATTAGAATAAAATCACAACAACCACAAAATTTCAATATGTTTTTCTCTCAAATATTATAATAAGGCATTCTACTCTTTGAGGAATGACTCTTTTCTGATGGAGGACGAGATATTTTAGTCATCTCCTTCCTCACTGAAGGAAGTCATAATCCACGAAGACCTCAAGTTCTCTGTTTGTTTTATTTTGTGAGAGTATGAATTTATTTTTATAAAATAAATGCCCTACTGACAGATATAATTACAATCTTACTTTTAGTTACACTTCATATCAGTGTCTAAATGAACAAAGATTAGATAAGATATCAAAGTTCTCATATATGACTAGGTGCTATAACTAGTTGCCACCTCATAAAAGCAATAAATAAGCAGGGAAAAATAGAAAAACATTTGAATGCAATCTGCACATAAATTGTATTTATATTTTGTTTCTTATTATATAGCAATATTCTATTCTTGAAATTAGGTAACTGCATAATGTCCATTTAATCTACTATTTTATATCTTCATAATAAAAACTTTTACAGTGGAAATTATGTTCTATACTTTACATCATCAGTCAAGTAGGAGATTAGTCATTTATCTATAAGTCACACATTTTACCGGCTTTAGAAAGGCAGCATTTACTTTCTTTTCCTCAGAGAATGAAAGCCTAATTGGTAAAAGAAATTAATGTTGACACTCTTGAGTTGGTCTTATTTTTAAGCAAAATACCGTTGATTATATTTTCTCCAAACAAATTACCCAAATGTCTTATCATGAAAGGGAGTGAATGTAGGACTTGGAGAATATGAGTAGAGGGTAATTCACGAAAAATGAAGTAACAAGATTTTCACACTTGGTCAACACACCCAAATTTATAATAACAATCCTCTCTCCATATCTCACTGCAATTTGAATGGATGTAAACTGTACACTTGGAAAATGTCATTTTAAGACTTCCTTCTTGGAAGCCCAAATTAAAAATTCTAGAAATCTCTGGACATAGAAATTTTTTTAGATTCTGTAACCATAAAGAAACAGTAGTCAGGCTCCCTTATTCACATATAAGTCCAATCCTATATAGGCAAGTACAGGCAGAATCTTTATAAATATTATTTATAGATTATTGATTATGGAAAGCCTGATTAATAGATTCAGGATTCATGGAGAGTGAATTATGAAAATGTTAACCAATTATATTTTTTAAGTATCACATATTAAGATGTCACCATAATTTAAAATGATACTTTTCCAGTAGAAAATATTAAAGTTAAGATAACTACTGAATGACTATAAACTAGCCTATCAAAAGGTTTTTCATTATAAAATACCTAAGTATTAAAAATTAATATATGCTTGATAAAAAAAGCCTGGCAAGCTATCCGTGTTGTATTTGATATGCCAAATACCAGTAAAAATTATAGACCTCATTCCCATGACCTGATGGAATGGTTTGAGGTTCTTTATGTTTCTGGAGCAAGCAGATGCCCTTGGGCTCTACTAGCATGAGACAGGACATGTGGAGATATTACTGGTGCCCGCTCGAGCAAATCAACGATGAACTGGAAGACAGTGATACAGACAGTGATACAGTGATATGCTTGATCACTTGATCACTTGATATCTTGTTATTTGTCAATTTGTTCGAGCAGGCACCAGTAATGTTTCCATTTGACCCTATCACATGCCAGTGGAGCCCAATGGCATCTGCTTGTTTCAGGTATACGAAGAGCCTCAAACTGTTCGTTCAGGGTCTTTTATTTTTGGGGTCACACCCAGCGATGCTCAGGGGTTTCTCCTGGCTCTGCACTCAGGCATTACTCCTGGTGGTGCTCGGGGGACCATATGGGATGCCAGAGATTGAACCCGGCCGGCATGGGCCAGCCACGTGCAAGGCAAGCGCCCTACCGGCTGGACTATTGCTCCGGCCCCTTTGTTCAGGGTCTTGATGAAGAAGTCTGACCATCTTGTTGTTGGGCGGCCAAGTGATCTTTTGACGTCACGTGGAATCCAGTCAGTAATGATTGTAGTCCAGTGGTCATGTACAAATCACATTACATGTCCAGCCCATCTGATTTTCGATGCCTTGGCAAATGAAACAGCATCCCTGACTCTGGATCTTCGATGGAGGTCAGAACTCTGGATTTCTTCTCTCACTTGAGTGAGGCATGATATTCCAAGCATAGCTCTTTCAATTCCTCTTTGGGAGACCTGAATAGTGTTCTCATCCTGCTTTCGTAGGGCCAAGGTCTCTGAGGCATATGTTAATGCAGGGAGAATGGTGGAG
This sequence comes from Cryptotis parvus, assembly GCA_021461705.1. NCBI lineage: Eukaryota > Metazoa > Chordata > Mammalia > Eulipotyphla > Soricidae > Cryptotis > Cryptotis parvus. The sequence goes on from JAJIBD010027368.1 coordinate 70,651, forward strand.
TCGAAGAGATGTGCTTGGGAAAAAAATATATATGCATAAGAATAAATCTGATTTTAAAACTTTTTATAAAATAGAAAACATCTAGAAAAAATTCCAATTATGAATTCCAAAAGAGTTGAAAATAAAAAAGAGAATTTTCATCAATTTAAACCTTTCCCACAAAAGCAAACCAAATAAATTCAAGATCAGGGAATGGATATTGCAGTAGAAGTGATACAACTAGCAATATACATAACTAATTTGAAGACTGAGATATTTGTTGTAATCAATTTCTATCTACAGCTTTTGGTGTCAGCGGGGTGGGAAAACACGATGTAAGTTCTGTAAATAAAGTGATATTGCCGAGGGAAACACTCAGAATTAAAATATAAGTAAAAAGAAATATCTTCTAAAACCATCATGGTGAATTAGGGATTGTGAAGAGAACAAACTGCAAGATCAAAGAATAAGCATCAAAGTATCTAATTTACTCCTGTAGCTTAGAGTCAGTTTTTTGTGACCATTCTTTTGCCATGGAAAGAGAGTGTAGTATTTGTGTTATGAAGATCACATCTAGTCGATAGTTCTGAAGGTTACCAACATCTTAGGAAAAACAATGCCATTTCAAACTAATCTCAAGTGAAAGTGTTGTTTCAAGGAGGTAAATGAAGTTTTTATAGTACCAATATTATAATCTTCAAATAAATTCAGCAGCCTATCATATCACATAATAATATATGATAAAAGTGTCATGAAAAGAGTAACTAAACCTCTAAAAATACATGCAAAATATTGGAAAGTCTAAAGAGCTTAATAACAATAAGGTTTCTTCCATAGAGGCAGACTGGGGAGTGGGGAGGAATTTGGGATATTGGTGGGAGGAAAGCGGCACTGATGGGTGAATGGGTGCTGGAACACTGTATGACCAAAACTCAAACATGAACATCTTTGTAATTGTATATCTCACGGTGGTATAATAAAATATTTTAAAAAAATAAGCTTTCTCTATGTTTTTCCATATTATCCAGCAATTTCATTCTTGGGTAACTAACTCCCCAAATACAAGAGTCCCTTTACCCACCCCCACCCTCTGCCACAGGGTAGCTCAATCTTATGGCTCAGGTCTCCATCTCTGATGCTACTGGTCACTTAATGCTCCCTTACTATATTAATTTATGTCCAATAGATGAAAAACTTCATTCAGTAACTGTTCCTCTCCTTCAGACTACATTCAGCATGATACTCTCCAGATCCACCCACTTAACGGAAAATTGCATAGATTTGCATTTTTTTTAAATCTGAATCATACTACATTGTGTATATACACAACAATTTCCTTATCCAACCAACTGTTCTCAGGCACTTGGGTTGTTTCTAGATTTTAGCTATTGGGAACAGTGCTACAAAGAACATAAATGTCTTTTGAAACATTTCATAAACAGTATTTTGGGGCTTTTTGGAGTATATGCCAAGAAGCATAATTGCTGGATCATATGGAAATTCAGTTCTTAGTGTTTTTTGCAAAGTTCCCATATTGTTTTCCAAAGAGATTGAATTCTTGACATACAGACCAGTGGTGTATGAGAGTTTCATTTTCCCCACATTCATATGATAACAGGGTATTTTTGTTCTTTAATATATATCAATGCCACTATTGCTATTTTGATTTGCACTTATGTGATTATACATATACCTGTTCACCATCTATAGTCTTCTTTAGGAAATATGTATTCATCTCTTCTCCCTGTTCTTTTGGATGGGGTTCTTTTTTTGTTGTTGCTAATTTTTACAAGTATTTTTTATATCTTTTGTAAATACCTTTTGTCAGAATGGTGGACATAGATTTTTCTGTCTGTGAGGTATCCTTTTATTCTAGTTATTGTTTCTTTGCAGTGCAGAAGCTTCTTAATTTGTGGTATCCCATTTGTTTATCTTTTTTTTTCTTTTTGGGTCATACCTGGCGATGCTCAGGGGTTTCTCCTGGCTCTACGCTCAGGAATTACTCCCTGGCGGTGCTCGGGGGACCATATGGGATGCCGGGGATCGAACCCGGGCTGGCACAGGCCGGCCGCGTGCAAGGCAAAAGCCCTAACCGCTGGGTTATCACTCCAGCCCCCATTTGTTTATCTTTCCTTACATTTGTTTTGCCAAAGGAATTAAGTCATTGAAAATGCCTTTAAACAGTTATGAGTGGTGTTTCTTGTTTCCCTCAATATAAAACACGGATCAGAGTGTGAAATTTTCAATCCATTTTCAATGGACTTTTGTGTAAGGCGTTCAAGGTGGGTCTTCATTCATTTGTCCACATGTGGTTGCCAGTTTCCTATTGTCATTCATTGAAGATTTTTCCCTTGTTTTATTTCACAATGATAGCTGTAAAAGATTTTATTCCAAAATTCTTCAAAATAATTTTGATACTATATATTTTTTTAACTTTTAATTTTTTTTTATTTTTACAATTTCAAAGATATACAATTAAAAGTTCATATTTGGGTTTTGGTCATACAGTGTTCCAGCACCCATCCCGCCACCAGTGCCCATCTCCCACCACCAACGTCCCCAGTTCCCTCCCCTCCCCCAGCCCTCCTCCATGGCAGGTTCTTTATTTCTTTCCGTTTCTTGACATGGAGAAGATTATGTTGAGAGAAATTAGACAGAAGGAGAGAGACAGATACAGAATGACTGCATTTATCTGCATAACATAAATATATATGTACATATTATGATACCAATATCCAAGGTCAAGTGAAACATATATCAGGAGGTCTTGTCAAAGGTGGAAATTATCACAAACGTGTGGGGAGTCAGAGGCTAGGTAAGACAGAAAATGGAACAATGTGCTAACAATTGTCAAGGGTACTAATGCCAACCTAGAACTGAGCATTAAATAGAGGCAAAAAGATACACATGACAATCCTTTAATGTATGTTCTGTAATCCATAGTCTGGAGGGAAAGGAAAAGAGAAATTCATACTATATTTTATATCCTAAACTGTATCTGAAAGATTGGCAACAGCCAAATCACTTCACTTGTCTTCCCGTTGATCATCGATTTGCTTGAGTGGGCACCAGTAACATCTCCATAAGTCCTGTCACATGCTAGTGTAGCCGAAGGACATCGGCTCACTCCAGGAACATAAAGAGCCTCGAACCATTCCATCAGGTCATGGGAATGAGGGCTATAATTGTTACTGGTATTTGGCATATCAAATTCAACAAGGGTAGCTTGCCAGGCTCTGCCATGCAGGTGGGATACTCTTGTAGTCACCTCCATTCTCAAGCATTTATTGATGAACTGGGCTTGTGATCAGCTCTTATGCTGAGTAAAGCTCTGACGAGTGGGGAGTCCGGATGTGGAAAATGGCAGCCCTCATGGAGTGGGGGGTTCCTCTGGCTTCTTGCGAGGCTCTGCTAGGGTGGCAGGCCAGGGCTAGAACTCACCTCCCTCCGGGCACCTAGCGATCAACTGGGCACAGGGAGAGCCAGTAGCAGCTCTGTCCCATGTATGTTGGTATCTAGTATTTGACAACAGCCAAATACTAGTAAAAATTGATTTAATGGCATGATTTCATCCTCCAAGTTAGTCTATATTGATATTTCATAAAATGTCAAGAGCTTGTACTTGAGAAATAATCAACTTAATAAAGCTGAGAATATAAAAATATAATTTGTCACTATTATGTCATTATACTTGTGAAGAATTCTACTATTCAAGCTGATAGCAAACTTTTCCCTTTGTTTTATTAGTCAGGGATGCTGCCTCATTTACCAAAGCAACAAAAATCAGATAGGCTGGACATGTAATTTGACTTGGGAGACAACCTCTGGACTAGAGTCATTACTGACTGGATCCCATGGGATGTCAAAAGATCACATGGCTGCCACCTGCAAGATGGTCAGACTTCTTTGTCAAGATACTAAATGAACGGTTTGAGGCTCTTCATATTCCTGGAGCAAACAGATGCCATTGAGCTACACTGACACATGACAGGGACAAATGGAAATTTTACTGGTGCCCACTCAAGAAAATTAACAAATAACGGGATGTCAAGTGATCAAGACTCCAAAATTATAACTGTTCAGAAATAGTTGCAGTATATCATGTACAGTAATGTTGTCATCGGGCGCTATGGAAGTCCAATATTTGAAAAACCTCAAATCCATCTACTAAGTATAAAAAAACTACACTTTCTGATATTTAACAACTAGAAAATATGTGTAATCATTGCTGTACTCAAACTGAGAGAACAAAAATGTAGTGTTTAAATAAAGGCAAGCATAATTTCCTTTTATTACCAACAATGTTTAGTATGGCTCCAAATGATTTTATGGGCAGCATTTACATCCTCAGAATACAAAGAGAATGAGCCAATATTAAATAGACAATGTTGATCTTAAGGAGTTCTTTGATGATGAGGTTAAGGCCATTTCATAGATGAGTGAGCATGGTTTTTTATATGAAGGTCAGTAATTGGAGAAGAACAATTAAGAAATGCATCTACCAAATCATAATGAAGAGTTGCTAGTTCAATATTACACTGCTTCTTATAATCTCTGCCCACTTTATTCCCTAATGCAACCAAATTACAGCACTTTCTTGAATAAGGATCTCCAAGTGTTTAAGATGCTCTCTTTCTTTCAGATAGCTTATTCTCATTAAACATAAGAATATCTTAAGTCAAAAGGCTCCGCCAGTGCCTGGTAATGTCCTACATAGCTCCTAGGGCCGGCTCGCCATGCAGGCAGCCACGCCGCTGGACTCAGAGCAAGGATTGGAGGCCTCCACCCAGTCCCCAGCCTCCAGGCTCAGTGGGTGTGACCCTGAGCTCCAGATTCACAGCTGAGCAGGTACAGGGTGGCTCTGCCGCTGCAGTTTAATCTTAGACTCAATGTATTTTAACACCTGGTCCTTTCAGGATCTTTCTCATTTGTAAACTTCAACGATCATTCTGTTTGCATCAAACTGTAGAGGTTATGGGGGATGAGGAATTATGATGTAGAACTAGAACTCGCTATTAAATAATCAGATAGAGACATCATACATTATTAGTACCCATAGGACAAGCCATAAAGTGTAATAGTAGAGAGATTGAGAAATACAGGGACATAGACAAAGAGATAGAGAAGTAAAATGCACCTGCAATAGGGGCAGGCAAGGTTTGAGTGGGTGTGTTTGGGAATTGGGTGGTGGGAATTGGCACTGGTGGAGGAATGGGTTCTGGAACACTGTATTGTAGAGACCCAATTATGAACATCCTTGTAATTCTATATCTCACATGGTATAATAAAAATTTTTTTTAAAAATGAAAGAGAGACAGAGAGAGAGCAAGAGAGACAGAGAGAAACAGAGAGAAAGGGACCGAAATAAAAAATGCCTGCTTTAGAGCTGGGAGAGGGAATGTGGGGACATTGGTGGTGGGAATGGGGCACTGGTGAAGGGAATGGGTGCTGGAACAATATATGACTGAAACTCAATTATGAATATCTTTGTAATGTTGTTCTCAATGTGGTATAATAAAAAATTTAAAGAAAATTAAAAAATTAAAAATCAGGAAAAGAAGAATAGCTTAAGTACAAACAGCTTTGTGATAAGCGACTGAGAATGGGAACACATAATTTAATCTTTGGAAAACTGAAAATATAATATTCTTGCCTGTCTTCTGTACAACTTTGATTACATTAGGAAGGAAATAGTCCAAAATATCATAAACTATCCTCTCCAAGTAGTTGTGACAAAGTACTCACTACTCAAGATTTCACAAGAATTTTACAACTGTTATTTTTGCCCTCTGACAAGGTTAGTACTCTAAATTTTTGTAGCCTTTAGAGATTGCTGATATGCTATGTTGCTTCATTAAATCTCATATACTTTAGTGACACATAACTTCTAAAAGAAATCAGCAGTACAAAAATAAATAATTTTTATCAATTCTATTCAAATCAGAAGTCATGTGGTTTTACTGTCAAACATATATAATTTTTTTTTAAAAGTTGGCTCTATAGTTTCATTAAACACTGTCAGGGAGCTGTTTGGGTCCCCACAGTATCCGGACAGAAGTTCTCTTCTACTTCCAGGCCGCATGGGGGGAACAGATGAAAACTCATGAGTTCAACGCAGTTCCAAAAAGGCTTATAATAGTTCAAAATCTGTACCACCACAATCCAATATAATGAAAGAACTCTAGCTCTAGTCAGAACTTAGACCATACAAAAGAGCCCAAGTCTCCAACTAAAGAGAGAGAGGATCCCACCCAAGAGGAGACCTATCCCCAAAAGGAGAAGAATGGGAAGGGGCCTCAAATTAGTCCCCCTTACATAACCAAGTAATCATTTCTGTTGACAGGGAGTGTCCTGTCAACAAAGAACCCTAAACAGTTTGTAGAAGGGCGGTGCCACACCCTATTATAGATGTAAACAAAGGAGTATGCCAAGATCTAATCCCTTTTCTGAGATTATCTGATATGTAAAATACTGGAGGGAAAGGGGGCTGATATAAAGTAATACATATTAATTTTATGAGCTTCATTTATCTAGATGGTACCCACAAAGTGCTTCTTGTTTATTATCTACACCAGTATATATTTTGCCATATACTGAAAATATCACACTCATCTGCGTGAGGGCAAACTTATATGATCCTACCTATAATCTTAAAGATAGTCTTAACTTGTCAGAGTGGTAATCTTCTGGTATATTCTAATTGTCCCATGCTGGGTGCAGTGGGTATAAAGATGAGTTGGGCCCAATCTATAAAACATAGAAGTCTTAGTAGATGTATAATAATGCAGAAGTTATTCAGAGTCAAGGTGAATTCTGTAACAGCCACACCCTCTATCAGAGTTTACATAGAAGAGAGATCTCAATAACATGAACCTTGGCTTAAGAAATGTAAGTAGATTAAGCTATGAGTGGGTAAAACAGCAAAGCTCCCAAACTAGTTAAGCCAGTCATCCAACAAAACACTATTTTTTTTAAAAAGGTTTAAAAAATCATGTCACTGTAACACACATTAATAACTTGATCACTTGATCACTTGAAATCCCTTTATTCATTGATTTGCTTGAGCGGGCAACAGTAACATTTCCATTTGACACTATCACGTGCCAGTGTAGCCTAATGGCATCTGGTTGCTTCTGGAATATGAAGAGCCTCAAACCATTCATTCAGGGTCTTGATGAAGAAGTCTGACCATCTTGTAGGTGGGCGGCCATGTGATCTTTTGACATCCCGTGGGATCCAATCGGTAATGGCTCTAGTCCAGCAGTAGTCTCCAAATAGCATTACATGCCCAACCCATCTGATTATCAATGCCTTGGCAAACAAGACAGAGTCTCTGACTCTGGAACAGCGATGGATGTCAGAATTCCAGATTCCTTCTCTCACGTGAGTGAGGCATGATATTCCAAGCATAGCTCTTTCAATTACTCTTTGGGAGCCCCAAATAGCATTCTCAACCTGCTTTCGCAGGACACAGGTCTCTAAGGCATCTGTTAATTTCAGGGAGAACTGTGGAGTCGAAGAGATGTGCCCAGAGCCAAAGCTTCTTTGTCTTTTTCGCTATATCTTCGATGACTTTGAAGGCATTCCATGCCGCTGTCTTCCTCCTGCGCAGCTCAGGTTTTAGGTCGTTCATCATGTTGACTTCTCGACCTAGGTACACATAACTGCTGCATTCAGAGATGTTTGTTCCATTGAGAGTGAATGGAGCCTCTGGAACTAGTTCATTTTTCATGAACATAGTTTTGTTGAGACTCCACTGTAGACCTATCTTTCCACATTCTTGGTCAAAGTCAGCCAGGATTTGTGCCATTTGGCTAATGTTTGGTGTTATTAGAATGATGTCATCAGTGAAGAGGAGGAGGTGTAGTTGCCCAACATCTATCTTCATCCCCATTCCTTCCCATTCTAATTGTCGCATAATGTTCTCGAGGGTGGCGCTGAAGAGTTTTGGTGAAATGGTATCACCCTGGCGAACCTCTCTTTTAACATTGATGATAACGTCTTTGTAGAATGGTGAGATCCTGGTGGTGAATCTGTAATACAGCTCACGAAGGATCTTGATGTATTGGGTTTGAACACCTTGTTTGGCTAGGGGCTTCGATGACCGCTTCAGTCTCCACAGAATCAAAGGCTTTCTTTAAATCAATGAACGTGAGAGAGAGCCGCATCGTGAACTCCCTACAAACTTCAATGAGCTTGGTTACCATGTGGATATGGTCGATTGTGCTGAATCCTTTTCAGAAGCCAGCTTGCTCGCTTGGTTGTCCTTCATCTAATGTTCTGACAGTCCTGTTCAGGATAACTCCAGTGCACAGCTTGTAGCTGATGGACGACAGGGAATGGGTCAATAGTTGCCAATGTCGGGATGTCTCCCTTCTTGAGCAGTAGAACTGTCTTGCTGGTTTTCCATTGGGAGGACACCTTGCATTCAGATAGGTAGCATGTGAAGAGCCGAGTCAGTGTTTTGATGACTACTGATAGCAGAGTCTTCTTGTGTTTAGGTCTGACTTTTTCTGGTCCTTGTGCTGTTCCCTTCTTACCAACGAAATGGAATGTAGGATTTCAGAAGGGAGAACATTGAAATGACATATCTATCCTGCGGAATTTGGTATGTGGGTGGGTGGACGTGGCTATCAAAGAGTTCTGAGTAACAGTGATGGATAATATTCTCCATTGTCTTTCTGGAAGATGTGATAGATCCATGAGGATGTCGGAGGGCAGTCATCTTGGTCTTATAGTTGGTGAAGGACAGGCGGGGGTTGCGAATGTTTTTCCCAGCTTCTGCTGCATCTCCCAGTATTTCTGCTCTTCTCTCTTTGAGGTCTTCCTTTATCGCTTCTCTGCACTTCTTTGCAAACTTTGCTATTGTCCCAAAATTCCAAACAGGATCTGACCACTGTCTTCATGCAAAAATTTTACTTCACGGAATGGGAAGAAAGGGCTACAAAGTTTAAGAAGAGAACTCCCCAGAATGACCACCAACTGGGAACTCTTTTGCACCACTGTGGCAACATGGGAAGATACCATCATTTATGACATTGATGAAGAATCAAACGACTGGTGCAGAACCTCCATGATTGTGCGAAGAATGCTGAAGAGAGAGAGAGAGAGAGAGAGAGAGAGAGAAAACCAGCAAAGGATGCCTGTCTTCAAAAACTCTCAAGTTCATTTGCCAACGTGGCAAGGCGTGAGCCTCAGGCGACCTAATGCTAACATTCAAGCTTTCAAAGCAGTGTCTCACACATAAATAAAAGTGCTAACTGGTGGATTGTCGGGGAGCCGCGCTGGGTCCCTGACAGTGCCGGGAAGCGATTTCCCCCAAAGCCGGCAGGGAATGGATGAAGACTCAGGAATCCGATGCAGTTTTAAAAAGGGCTTTACTATCACAGGTTCCAATATACAATCCAAGAGCAGGGAAAACCTCTGGACTCTGGGTTCCCAGCTAGGCCCCAGCCACATGTAGGCCAAGATGGCTGCCACCATGTGTTGAGGCCCAACAGAGAGTGGAGAGGATGGAGAAGCAAAACACCAAGGGAAGCTGAAATGGCAAAAAGGGGAAAAAAGAGAGAGCCTCTTTTTTCTTGCAGCTTATTTTATAGCTAGAAATCCACCCAAACTCCACAGCCCAGCCCATTCTGGGCTGGGCTATCTAGAGATGAAAACAGGAAAATAGCTCTATAGTAATGTAGCAACTTCAGGAGACCATCGGGCTGTTTACAAGGACCCAGAGCTAATTCAAAGCCTCCTAGCAGAGCTGGGAGAAGCTATAAGCTAAATGTAACTTCCCCTGGCAGGAAGGATCAAATGCCCCCAGGTAATTTCTCCCAGCACCTCAACTAATGACTTGAGCCAAGATCTGCCTGGAATTGCCTTTATAGGGTAGAGAAGGGGTTTCTGAAATGGCATGCCTCTGTGCCAAAGATTCATACTAATCCAGTTAAATATTTCTCCAAGCCTTCACAAGAGTCTCTTCTACTTCATGGTAGTTTTGTATTTTAGTTGCCTTTGAGTTATCAGGGAGCCATGCTTGCTTGCTTGGAGGCAAGCAGCATTTCTCTCTGGTCTAATTACTTAGAGATCCAACGTGGCCAGGCAAATATGCTGGTAAGATCTAGCTAGTCCCATGATGATTGTGGTAGCATGAGAGAATATTTATACCAGCCAGTACAGAATACATGGTCAGATAAGACTGCCACATTCAGACTATCCCCCTATCTATGAAGTGACCGGCACGAGGCAATCCAGGGCAGATGCAGAGGCCTAGGCTTTTAGGTGTCCTGCAACAGTAGATGATGAATGTTTTAGACACACAGGTTTATCTGAAACTATAACTGAAATTTAATTTTATATGTACCTAACCTGGCAACTTAATACCTTATATAGTTTATGCTATTACATCATAGCAGTAAGTAATCTAACTCAAAAGTGTTCTTAATTCCCCATTCTGAGGCATGATACATGTAAACTCAAATTACAGTTGACAAACAAGAACAAAATAATAAACTTCTTGGCAATCAAACTTAGTTATCAGAAAATAAAATTTCAATTTTGACATTGAAGTATAACTCAAATATAATGAAAAAGGACATGCCTAAATTAAGCTTGGTCAATTCTGATACATCAGTCCAACCCATACCCTTATCAAAACATTACATTTATATCATATTAGTGAGTTCTCTTGTGTCACTTTCCAATCTATTTAACCATTGCTCTTTCTAGTGTCCCAGGGCCAGAAGTCACTGTTGTGTTCTCTATCATCACAGATTAACTTTTCTGTTTCAATGCCTAATACAAATGTATGAGTTTATTATGCCTGACTTCATTCACTGAGCAGCATAATCCTGTGATCCATTCATTCTTTCCCATGTAACACTACTTGATTTCATTGCTAAAAACTTGAACACATGAACATGCAATTAATCCACTTTTGCTGATGGAACATGAACTGCTTTCCCTTTACAGTTGGTAAGAATAATGGTACTATGCATACACTAGATGTGCAATTGTTTGCAAAAAGGTGCATTTTTTGCCTTTATGTACCAATATTTTACAAGGTTTTCAAAAATGTATCTTAATTTATATTTATTTGTTTATTAGAGTTTGGGGGTCACATTCAGCTGTACCTTATCAGGTTTATCCCTGACTCTGTGCTTAGGGATTACTTTGGCAGAGCCTGGAAAACTGTATTTATTGCCAGAGATCAAACCTAGTTAGTTGCATAAAATGCAGGTGCCCAGTGTAGTATACTATCTCTCTGACTCTATAAAATTGAACCAATTTAGGAACCAGAGAGATAGAGGGTCACGTATTTGCCTTGTATATGGGCAATCAGGATTCATTCCCCAAAACCCTTTGTGGTCTCCAGGTGTATAATGTATTCAGCTAATGTTTCCATATATACATGTGTATGTATTGGATCTGTCTTGTGTTAATTTTGGTGTGATTTTATTTATGAGGCCATCATCCATTCCCTCTAAGTAACCAATCAACTTCTTGGGATCCACAGGGGTTGAGCAGATTACTTCATCAATATATTTTTGATTGCAATAAGCATATGTTGTTGATACATGCATTAATACTTCCAAGTGCTTCATTTGTTGTTCTAGGAGAATAAGTTGTCCTGTAGCAATCACATTTAACTGAAAACATCTTGCAAATATTCATTAAACCTTACTGGAGCTGCATAGTGGAATATAATGGTAATAGATTCTACTCCTTTATCTTCTTCACTAAGAGCCAGTTTAGGTTTGGTGAGTTCACTGTTGCTTGGTATAATTTTCCCCCCTAAAATATGAATTTTAATCTCTCAATATGTCAAAGAGCTTGCAACACATGAGTTCTTCTACTTGCTCCTGGGGCATCTGTCCATATTTCTGTCTCACCCAAACAAACTTTTGGACAAAATCTTAGCTTTTCCAAAGATACCTTCCCAGGAAACCAGTGTAGCTACTGTTATGCAGACATTTCTTGCCTTTGTAGAATTCTGGGATTGAGGCCATTTTGATCCTTCTCTAGGTAACCTTCCCTGATTAACTTCACAACACATATATTAGTCCTCTGCTCTAAATCACTTTCAGCCTTTTGAACTTGAATATTCTGCTATAGTAGACAAAGACATTCCAGTCTTGCTTTCTCCCCTCACTGCCCTGCACTGCAGCCACTGCCACACCTACCACAGCGCACTCTCTTCACTAGCTTTCTCCAGATGATTTATCTACTTGCAGAAAATTGATGATGATTTATCATTATGTCGTTTATTGTTCTCTTGGCTAACTTGATAAGGTGTATGGCCTGTGACTTAGTATCACTTGTATCACTTGTATCACTTGTCTTCCCGTAGTTCATCAATTTGCTTGAGTGGGCACCAGTAACATCTCCATATGTCCTATCACATGCTAGTTTAGCCCAAGGGTGTGACTTAATATCATTAATTAATTTTGGAAAATTCTTAACAATTATGTTTTCAAATATTTTTCCCATTTCTTCCCATTATTTCTTTCCGCTCTTTCCAAGTTTCCGTTTCCATTCATGTTAAATGATTATGTGATAATCTTTTAGAGCTCTCATATGGTAATTTTATTTTCAAGTTGCTTTAATATTCTTTCTTCTGGGTTTGAGTTTAACAATTCTCTCCTCCCCTGTGTTTCTTACATAACTAACCCCTTCAGAAATCATTCTTCATTTATTATATAACATTTATAGTTTTAGAAAAGTTTTTTTTTAAGTATAATTTTTCATCCCTGGCACTCAGTGGGCCCCCAGGCCTGCCAGGAGTGATCCCTGCTGGGCCGAGTGATACTGGCCATGACCTTGAGCCTGTGAGTACTGCTTAGGATTCCCCTTGATACTTTTTATTTTTAAAAATGCTCGAGTTTTTAGGTGACTACAAGATTATCCCATCCATACGGCAGAGCCTGGCAAGCTACCCTTGCCGTATTTGACATGCCAAATACCAGTAACAATTATAGACCTCATTCCCATGACCTGATGGAATGGTTTGAGGCTCATTATGTTCCTGGAGCAAGCAGATGCCCTTAAGCTATCTTGCATGTAACAGTAGTATAGAGATGTTACTGGTGCCCGCTCGAGTATCAATGATCTATGGGAAGTCAAGTGATCAAGTGATCAAGTGAAAGTATCATTTTAATTTTTTCTGTTCAGGTTCCATAAATTTTTTACTATTCAACATTTCATATCAATATTTTATATATTCTTAATCCCTAATCTATGTTTTGAGCCTTCTGTTAACTAATTCTTGAAATGGCTCTCATTTTCTTACTTCTTTGTGTGCCCCAAATTTAAATTGCATTATCAGACATTGTGGGATATATAGGATAGTAGAAATTGAAGTAGATTTATCTATACTCAGAGAAAGGTGCACATCGTATTTCCCCTGGGCACTAGCATAATAGACTTTTTATGAAAAATTACTATATCATCATGATAGTCAATTGAAAAGCTGTTCATGATTGGGTTTCAGTCATACAGTGTTCCAGCACACGCCTCTTCCACCAATGCATATTTCCCAACAACAGTGTCCCCAGTTTCCCTCCAGTCCACCACCCCTCCCTGCCTCTATGGCAGGTACTTTTACTCTCTCCATAACACAGACCTTAAATTACCTTGGGGGGTCTGTGAGATACCTGAGTATTTTACGAAGTTTGGCTTGGAAGTATAAAGTTGTGCATTGAATTCCAGGTGTTGCCACATATGCTGAGCATGAATCTTACAGCTCAGTTCTTGGAGTCTGTAACTATGCTGTGATCTCTCAATTCAATGAATTCCCTTTTTAAAAGTCATATAGCTGCATAGTCCAATTCAGCTACAATAGTGGCCTCTGCTAATGAAAAGAAGCCTGCTTTCCAAGTAACAGTGTGCCAGTGTCTTTGTTATTTTATTTTCATTCAATTAATATGGCAATACATTAGGGGAAAAGGGTGCATTCGTGAGTTATTTATGGGATCTTGTTAAATGAAAACTTTTATTCTGCATTCACCTTTGTCACTAATACTGTCACTTTGGTGCTGGTGATGTTCAGGAACCATTCTTGGTGGTATTCCAAGGCCACCATCTATATTTTGTGGTGATCTGGATACATGCATGAGTGGCAAGAACAAGACTCTCATATACCACATATGTAATCTACCATATGAACCACATGCTAGGATCATACTTTCACTCTTTTCAAAGAAAAAATTTTCTAAATTGGAAATTTTCCAGTGGGGTCTTGTCAGGGAGCCACTGGGGTCCCCAACAGTGTCAGGACAGAAGTTCTCTTCTACCTCCGAGGCTGCCGGGGGACCAGATGAAAACTTACAAGTCCAGCACAGTTCCAAAAAGGCTTTTGATAGTACAAAGCTCTACCACCGCAATCCAATATAATGAAAGAACTCTAGCTCTGGTCAGAACTGAGAACACACAAGAGAGCCCAAGTCTCCCACCAAAGAGAGAGGATCTCACCTGATCCCCCGGGTTGGAGTCCTACCCAAAACAAGGGGAGAAAAAGGGAAAAGGGGACCTCAAGTCAGTCCCCTTATATACACCAAAGTAATCCTATCTGTTGACAGAGTGTCCTGTCAACAAAGAACCCTAAACAGAGTGTAGAAGTGTGGTGCCATACCCTATTACAGATATAAACAAAGGAGTATGCCAAGGACTAATCCTTTCTTCTGGGATTATCTCTTATGTAAAACAATGGAGAGAGAGGGCTGGTATAAAGCAATAAATCTTTATTTCATGGGCTTCATGTAATCTAGATGGTACCCACAAGGTCCTTCTTATTTATTATCTGTACCAGGGTGATTCTGAGTATCTTGATATCTGTATACTGAAAGGGTCACCCTCGCCTGCATGAGGGGCAAACAAGTATGATCCTTCCTATAATCTTACATGATAGTATCAATGTAGACAAGTGGTAAATTCTGGTAAATTCTCCTGTCCCATGGTAAATTCTAACTGTCCCATGCTGTTTGCACTGGATATAAAGAGGAGCTGTGCCCAATCTAGATACCATAGAAGTCTTAGATTTATAATAAGTCAGAAGTTATTCAGAGTCAAGATGACTTCTGTAACTGCCACACCCTCTATCAGTGTTTACATAGAAGAGAGATCTCATCCAACAGGGTCTAAAACATACTCAGGGACCAAGAGATATTACATGTGGTGAGGCACTTGCCTTGCATGTGACCAATCCTGCCTGGAATCCCTGGCATTGCATATAATTCCCTCATGCACCAACAAGAGTGATTCCTGAGCACTCTTGAGTTAACCGTACACATAGACAAGCATGCCCTGATCCCCAAAAACTATACTTAAAAAGCAATGAGGCTTAATGTCAACACACTCAATGTTCAGTTTAAATAAAGGAACATAACCAAAAAATAAAAACAACCTGAGAATTTAAAATCATTAATTTTTGTATATTTTCATCTATTTTGCTATTTTTATGATATAACCATTAAAATTCAAATAGTAACTTGTCATATTTTCATTATCATTAAAAAATAATATACCTTATTTTGTAAATAGTCCTAAATATACTACAATTGTAAGAGCATTGACTGAAAGGAAAGATTCATCTATTCCATTTTTTATATTACATCATGAGATTGATGTAATATAAAAAAAAGATTCCTATGCTTAGGAATCTAACCAATGATTTGGAGTTAAAAGATAATAACCAAGATGCTCATTATTGTTTTAAGAGGTGCTTTCCTATAAATTTGACTTGAATTCATTCTAGTCTTAATTTACATACACCCATATCAAAGGCAAATCATACACACCCACAGCTAATTATATGTAACAAAGATTTAGATGAATATATAATTAATAACAAATTCTAAGGAACTATTTCTTTTATTGCAGAAGTAAATAAATATCAATACAGTTTTAAAGGAATAAGGTGAGAGAGCTGCAATTTGGTAGATTTGGGGGAGAGAAAAGTTGTCATAGAAATGATTCTGATTATGATATTACATGACTAGAGATCTTTACTGATACTGACTTACTCATTTGGAAAATGCCACTTTAGAGGCATCACCCTTCCCAACTTCAAATTGTACTACAAAGCAGTAATAGCTAAAACAGCATGGTATTGGAATAAAAACAGACCCATGGACCTATGGAATAGAGCTGAGTATACTGATACCCATCCTTAAATACAAGATCATTTCATATTTGGTAAAGGAGCAGAAAGTATGAAATGGATCAAGGAAAGCCTCTTCAACAATGGTGCTGGGAAAACTGGGCAGCTAACATGTAAAAATGAATTTGGACCTTGTCTAACACCATGCACAAAAATCAGGTCAAAATGGATTAAAGATCTCAATATCAGACCTGTATCCATAAAGTACATTGAAGAAAGTATAGGAAAAACCCTACATGATATTGATGCTAAAAACATCTTCAAAGATGAAACAATACTAGCAAAGCAATTGGAAGCAGAAATAAACATATGTGACTACATGAAACTAAAAAGCTTCACTTCAAAAGAAACAGTTACCAAGATAGAAAGATAGTCCACAGAATGGGAAAGAATATTCACCCAATACCCCTCTGATAAGAAGTTAATATCCAGGAGATATCAGGCACTGGTAGAACTTTACAGGAAGAAAACAGCCAACCCCATCAAAAAATTGGGAGAAGAAACAAACAAAACTTTGATAAGGAAGAAATTTAAATGAACAAAAGAAATATGAAAAAATGCCCATCATCACTGATCATCAGACAGATGCAAATCCAAACTATGACATATCATCTGGCCCATATCCCAAAGAGCAAGGACAACAAATGCTGGCGTGGATGAGGGAAGAAAGAGACTCATCCATTGTTGGTGGGAATGTCAACTGGTACAGCCTTTTTGGGAAAACAATATGGATATTCCTCCAAAAACTAGGAATTTAGCTCCCTTTTGACCCAGTCATACCACTCCTGGGAATATATCCTGGGAAGTCAAAACACACAGCAGAAACACCATCTGCACTTTTATTTTCATAGCATACAACTATTCACCAATAGCCAGTATCTGGAAACAACTAGGAGTGCCCAAGAACTGATGACTGGATAAAGAAACTTTGGTACATAAATACAATAGAATAATATGCAGCTGTTAGGAAAAATGGAAGTTATGTAATTTGCCTATAAATGGGATGGACATGGAGAGGATCATGTTGAGAGAAATTAGCCAGAAGGAAAAAGACAGATATAGAATGACTGCATTTATTTGCCTGAAGATAATTACTCCATAATTGCTATTGATCAGTATTATAATCACTGTAATAAATTAACAGAAATATACTATTAATACATACGTATTAATAGTATATTTCTGTTGAACTTTTGATTTTTATTAATTCAATGTATATGAAACATCTATTGGCACTGTGAAGACAATGGAAATTGACAAGAACATATATGGTGAATATATAAAGAATATAAGAATATATTCACATGGTAAGTATAACTAAGAAGATCATAATCTACCTATAGAAGAAGTGAGTACAGTGTAACATGACTGGCCAGAGGAAAGCACTTTATTTATACAACTATAAAGAATTAGGGCATATTTTTCTCTGTTGAAATCTGTAATAGACTCCTGAAAGTTGTGGCATCTAGCCTGGATTTTGTGACAAAATTTAAAACAAATACTACAGCCGCTCAAAAAGGTACATTAAACATGCTGAAAAAAAACTGGTGTGAACCCTATATTTAAAACATAAATCAGTTCCTAGAGTATATGGGAGTTCTTACTACACAGCTGATTCTTACTCTAAAAATCCCATTATTATCTCCTCGATATTTCTATTGCTTTATCCTACTTTTATATTATCACTATTAGAGGTTCATCCTAATTTAATCAGCATGGCCCACTTACCAGCATGTGGTATGAAATTAAATCTCATTTATTTTATTCAAATTAAATGATTTTTTAAGGCTCTATTTCATCTTTTTCAGAATCCTCTCATTAGTAATTACTCTGAAACCCTCAGGGAAAATTTCTTAGTCCAAAAGAGTTCATCTCGCTATTACCTCAGGGAACAAAACCAGGGAGGCCCATTCTATCAAAGTGCCTCATTCTCGCTGTGGTACTATGACTGCTTATAAGGATTGGCTGACATGACCTGGTCAGTCTTTCCAACAACACACTCCAGGCAAGAGAAAGTGTTTCTTTGGGGCAGTGTACAATGGCTTGGGCATACACTGAGAAAAAATACTTGTACAACTGCATCATGGCTTGTCCAACTAAAAACTCATATACTGCTAAATAAAGTCTTTCATACCTCCATGACTACTAGATAAAGGTATAATTTGATCATCTAAGGCTTAGATCTCATCGTTTCATGACACATTCTACAATATTTTAAATGTAAATTGGGCTCCTGGCATGTTATTTAATGACACAAAACTTTCTGTTTATATGCACACACACCATGCACCCTTTATGTATATTTAAAACTAAACTCATATCAGAGGGCTACTGATCTTGTTCTGGCAGCAAGTACTTTTTTACACTTTTAGGAGTGCTGTGTCCTGTCCCTTGGGTATATCTATCTCTTCTTTTTCATTTTTATTTTCTATTTATTTATTTTTTTGCTTTTTTGGGTCACACCCGAGATGCTCAGGGGTTACTCCTGGCTCTGCACTCAGGAATTACTCCTGGCAGTGATCAGGGGCCCATATGGGATGCCCGGGATTGAACCCAGGCCAGCACAGGCCGGCTGCATGCAAGGCAAACACCCTACCCGCTGGGCTATCTCCGGCCCCTCTTATTTTTTTTTATTTTAGTTTAGTTTTAGCTACACATGGTTGTGTTCAGGAATTACTCCTGATGTTGTTCAGGGAACCATATGAGGTTCTAGAAACACCCTAGACTAGGTTGTGTGCAAGGTATGTTTCCAAGTCCCTGCATGATCAACCCTATGAATTGTATATCTTTCTCTGAAAATTCTAAGTGTAATAGTCCTATACAATTATTCTTATTTGAATATCCAAAGAATAACTATTATTGTACTGTTAGGAAAATATATTTGTTCTCTAATGCATTTAAACTGTGTCTGCATGCATTAGCCTACTATTGAAATATTTCCATATTCTGGTTTCATATCTTTCCCTTCATATTGCAGTTTACCACTTCATATAAATATAGACTCAATT
Organism: Cryptotis parvus; assembly: GCA_021461705.1. Taxonomy (NCBI): domain Eukaryota; kingdom Metazoa; phylum Chordata; class Mammalia; order Eulipotyphla; family Soricidae; genus Cryptotis; species Cryptotis parvus. The sequence continues at coordinate 89,785 of JAJIBD010027368.1, forward strand.
TTCTTTTAGTGATAAGGAATTAGATGTCATCTACTTCTAACTCAATCATTTTATTTTATTGGTGAGAAAGCAGACATAATACTTCAAAAATGCCAACACAGTAAGATCATTACTACTTCATCACAGTGTATCAATGCTTAGCACAGTAACTGACCTACAGAAAGCTAAGACTAAATACTTGTTCTATGAATTAAATTTTATATTCACTAATTTCTCATTTTACTTCCAAGGCATACATCAAAGTATATATTTTAAAAATGGGCTCTCTTGCTACACTCAGAATGAACATTGAAATAAATCAAAATAAATATTATGCCTCTATCTAACTATGCTCATCAATTCATAATAATTGTACCATAATAATACTATTTATATTACCAATATTGATTGAAAACTTAAGTATGAATCAGCTATTGCTTTATTTTTGTATGTTAACTAATTCAGTCCTTAAAACTATTCATACCTAATATGCTAATATTATGTAAATTTTACAGAGGAGATAGTAGAAATTTAGGGTAAAATATGAGAATATTGATAGAAGCACATAAGAAAAATTTTATATATCATGTGTAGTAGTAGATTAAATCACAGGTAACTTTAAGATCCCTGGCCTCCAAAAGGCATATGAAAAGTGCTCTTCATCTTTAATTATCAGGGAGATGCGAATCAAAGCAACAATGAGGTACCATCTCACACCACAGAGACTGGCACACATCCAAAACAGCAAGAACAACCTGTGCTGGCGTGGATGTGGGGGAAAAGGGACTCTCATCCACTGTTGGTGGGAGTGCCGACTGGTCCAACCCTTTTGGAAAACAATATGGGCATTCCTCCGAAAACTAGATATTGAGCTCCCATTTGATCCAGCAATAGCACTCCTGGGAATATACCCGAGAGACCGAAAAACACATAGCAGAAACACTATCTGTACTTTTTTATTCATCTCGCGCTATTCACTATAGCTAGAATCTGGAAACAACCTAAATGCCCGAGAAAAAGAGGACTGGCTAAAGAAACTGTGGTTCATCTACACTATGGAATACTATGCAGCTGTCAGAAAAGATGAAATTATGAAATTTACCTGAAAATGGATGGACAGGGAGACTATCATGCTGAGTGAAATTAGTCAGAAGGAAAAGGACAGATATAGAATGACTGCATTCATTAATAAGATATAAATAGATACCAGTGTTTTACTAAGTGTGGGAAATGGTAATGGCAGATTAAAACTCACCATTGAATATACACAAAGAGACTTAAGTGATTAATTCTAAATATCTGCAGGGCTAGCCACAATGTGTAAAAAGAAGAGGGAGAGAGATGCAAGAGAGAGAGACAGAGAGAGAAAGAGAGGAAATGGGGGGGTACCTGCTATTGAGGCAGCCTGGGGTGGGTGGGAGGGATGGGGTACATTGGTGGTGGAAATGGGGCACTGGTGGAGGGATGGGTGCTGGAATACTGTATTACCAAGAACCAATTATGAACACCTTTGTAATTGCATGTCTCACAGTGGTATAATACAAAATTTAAAATCACTGGTCTAAATATCTGACTGATTGGGGAATGCTAATAAAAAGATGAGAAATATGGAATGTACAATTTGATTTTGTGGGGTTCTGCATTTATCCTTTAATGCAGTGGTTTGCATTGTTTATGTTAGAAGAAAGCTCTAGTATTTCCAAGGAGATGGCATATTGAGTCTAATCAAATGTTTCTCACAGGTAACTCATAATTCAGTGCCCAGTAATTTCCAGGGCTGCTCAGATAATGACTCAGGTACCAGAGAACAAACCTTGGAATCTAGCATGCACATCAAGCAAACTTCTCTTTTGAGCTATTTCCTGGGCCAGAAGTTAGTTGTGAATTAGCAAAGAAATCAGGAAATCACTGACCCACATTGTCCAAATATATGTTTATATGTGTGTTGCATGTTCACTTGATCACTTGACATCCCATTATACATCGATTTGCTCAAGCGGCACCAGTAACAATTCCATTTGACCCTATCACGTGCCAATGTAGCCCAATGGCATCTGGTTGCTTCAGGAATATGAAGAGCCTCAAACCTTCCTTCAGGGTCTTGACAAGGAAGTCTGACCATCTTGTAGGTGGGCGGCCACGTGATCTTTTGAAATCCCGTGGGATCCAGTCAGTAATGGCTCTAGTCCAGCAGTTGTCTCCAAATCGCATTACATGTCCAGCCCATCTGATTTTCGATGCCTTGGCAAACGAGACAGCTCCCTGACTCTGGAATATGTGACGGAGGTCAGAACTCCAGATTCCTTCTCTCACTTGAGTGAGGCGTGATATTCCAAGCATAGCTCTTTCGATTCCTCTCTGGGAGACCCTAATAGCATTCTCATCCTGCTTCATAGGGCCCAGGTCTCTGAGGCGTATGTTAATGCAGGGAGAACAGTGGAGTTAAAGAGATGTGCCCAGAGCCGGAGGTTCTTTTTCTTTTAGCTATTTCTTCAATGCTTTTGAAGGCATTCCATGCTGCCTTCTTCCTCCTGCACAGCTCAGGTTTTAGGTCGTTCATCATGTTGACTTCTCGACCTAGGTACACATAACTGCTGCATTCAGAGATGTTTGTTCCATTGAGAGAGAATGGGGCCTCTGGAACTAGTTCATTTTTCATGAACATAGTTTTGCTGAGATTCAGCTCTAGACCTATCTTTCCACATTCTCGGTCAAAGTCAGCCAGCATTTGTGCCGCTTGGCTAATGTTTGGTGTTATTAGAACGATGTCATCAGCGAAGTGGAGGTGGTGTAGTTGCCGACCATCTATCTTCACTCCCATTCCTTCCCATTCTAATTGTCGCATGATGTTCCTCGAGGGTGGCGCTGAAGAGTTTTGGTGAAATGGTATCACCCTGTCGAACCCCTCTTTGACATCAATGATCACTTCTTTGTAGAATGGTGAGATCCTGGTGGTGAATCCGTAATACAGCTCATGAAGGATCTTGATGTATTGGGTTTGAACACCCTGTTTGGCTAGGGCTTCCATGACTGCTTCAGTCTCCACAGAATCAAAGGCTTTCTTTAAATCAATGAACGGAGACAGAGCGCATCTTGAACTCCCTACAAACCTCAATGAGCTTGGTTACCATGTGGATATGGTCGATTGTGCTGAATCCTTTTCCGAAGCCTAGCTTGCTTGCATGGTTGTCCTTCATCTAATGTTCTGCCAATCCTGTTCAGGATGACTCGAGTGAACAGCTTGTAGATGACAGACAACAGGCAGATGGGGGCGATAGTTGCCAATGTCATGAATGTCTCCTTCTTGAACAGTAGAACTGTCCTGCTGGTTTTCCATTGGGAGGGCACCTTGCATTCAGACAGGTAGCATGTGAAGAGCCGAGCCAGTGTATTGATGAGTACTGAAGGCAGATTCTTCAGGTGTTCGGGTCTGACTTGTCTGGGCCTGGTGCTGTTCCCCTTCTTACCGAAGAAATGGCATGTCGGATTTCAGAAGGGAGAACGTTGGGAATGATATATCCATCCTGCGGAATTTGGTATGTGGGCAGGTGGACTGGCTATCAAAGAGATCCGAGTAGAAGTCATGGGTAATCTTCTCCATTGCCTTTCTGGAAGATGTGATAGATCCATCAGGATGTTGAAGGACAGTCATCTTGGTCTTATAGTTGGCGAAGGACAGGCAGGCAGTGAGAATGCTTTTCCAGCTTCTGCTGCATCTCCCAGTATTTCTGCTCCTCTCTCTTTGAGGTCTTCATTTATCGCTTCTCTGTACTGCTTTGTGAGTTTAGACGTTAGTATTTGGTCACCTGAGGCTCACACTTTGCCACGTTGGCAAATGAGCTCGAGAGTTTTTGAAGAGAGGTGTCCTTTGTGGCTTTATCTCTCTCGGCATTCTTTTACAATCATGGAGTTGCTGAACCAGTCGGTTGTATTCTTTCATCGATGTCATCATGTTATGTATAGGAAAGAAATACATATTCT